>PVIC010057669.1:0-10604 GCA_004025085.1 Thryonomys swinderianus
TACTTTCTCTTTGTGCACAGATTATATTTTTTAGAATATATTCCTTTCAGCTTTTAATTATGTAATTTAAATGTACTATAACCTGGGTTTTTATTGAATTGACCACTAATATTTTTCTGAGTTTGACAAAGCCTATTACATATACAGATATACAGAGAGAAAAGCAAAAGAATGTACACACACTTGAAAAAAAAGAAAAATAATAAATGTCTGGAAGCTAATGGCCACCACTTTGAGCACTTCTTATAATGGTAGAGGTCAAAGGTAACTTGTATTAATCTCATGATCTCTCAAAAAATTTAGTATTAAAATATTTATACAAGGCTTTTGGGGGAAGTTGTTTTTCTGGATTTTTTTAATAATTTTTGTCTAAGGTACATTGTATATACACAGCACATCATGATCACACTCGACATTGGGAATTTTTACCAGTATATGACAAAATTTAATTCTCATTTTTTCCCATTCCCCTACCCACCCCACAACACCTCCTCCCCTAAATACATAAGTTTTGGTTTCCCTTTTTTATTACCATCACATTTTTTCTTCACCCCTCGTTACTCACACATTTCCCTTTGAATTTTCTATTTCACAATAACCATCATATATTCTAGAACTCATTAACATCTTCAGTTTCTCATACCAGAGGACAGATATGATATTTACACATATCTATGATCTATTTATTTCACTTTGTTTTTCTGTTTTTAAGACAGAGTCTCACTGTGCAGTTCAAGGTAGGCTTGACTTCACTATGTAGCCCAAACTGGCCTGTAACTGGCAGCATTCTTCCTGTTTCAGCCTCCTGAGTGCTGGGATATAGACATGCACCACCATGCTCAGCCATCTTGTCTATTTAAATCAGATTATTTAGTTGCACTAATGATTATTCTATGTTCTTTATGTATTTTTCATTTTAACCTACATGAGAATCTCTGCCTTACAATGGAAACTTTCATGTATTGTGATAATATGCTTGATTATATTCTGATGTAGTAATTTAATCTCACTGTTATGTTCCTCTCTTACTTTTTCTGGAAAGTTACTAGTTATATACTTATGCCTAATAATTATGATAAATGCTATATTTCTCTACTAATGAGTCTAGTTCTAGTAGCTCTGTCACCAACCAAGACTATTTACTTTCAAGCTAATATTTCCCCAGCACCAAATGAATAGATTATAATGTCTTTATCTCCAATCTATCACCACATGGCCCACTACCACATCCTGCCATTACAGGCTTCTAGACATGGTTTTCTGAGGGCTTCCCCTGCCTCAGATTTGCAGAAATGGGTTTAAAATTTTACATCTCATCTCTTAATTTTGTTTGATATTATGTACTTTTTAATTTCAAATATCTTTAGTATATATTTTTATTACATATACACATACATGTGTGAGAGGGGATGTATATGTGTTGTGTACATAGGTAGATATAGAGATCAATGCTCCTCAACTACTGTAGGGATATTTCTCAACAAAGCTATTGCAAGTTGAAAATGCTCTAAGTCAGAAATTCTTTAAATATACCTAACCTGCTGAATATCACAGCTTAGTAACACAAAAACCTCGTTTGTTCACCCTCAAGATCACAAGCCTGACTGGGAGGTGCAGCTGGCTGCCGCTAACCAGCATATCAAAACAGGATCATACTGCATTTCACGAGTCCAGGACAGTATAAAATCAAACTTTCAAAGCAGTTTCTACTGAATGCTTATCATTTTTTCACCACAGGAAAGTAGTAAAATCATGTCAAGCCACTGTAAACTGGAGATCATCCATATATAGAGATATGCAGATCTCTTCAATTCATTATCCACACCTCTTTGAATAATTCAACCTTTTCATTACACATACTTGAGTAATTTGTCATGTGATGAGTATCAACGTACCATCTGAATCTTGCATTCTCCCCAAAAAAGTATTTTTCCTAAGAGAATAATGAGTGCTAAGCTAAATAATTATATGTTGTTCTTATATCTTCTGCTTAAATATTTGAGATCTTTAATTCTGATGCCCATTTGGGAGCCATTAATCCCTTCCAAATTTTAGATTGAAGTCTTCCTTCTACTAAGGGGAAAACACTATTAATTCTTTCATTATTATTATCCTCTGTTCCCTTTTCCTTTTAGTTATGCCTGACAAGCATCTTCACCTCTGATTTCCATTTCCTTTTGTCTATGTTACAAGCCACTTACTCCATTCAGTTTTCCAAAACAATAACTGGGTTCTCACCAGCGAGCTATCTTTTTCATTCTTTAATGATTTGTAAAATGCAGAAAACTTTCTTTGTAGTTTTTCTGTTGTTCTATTTCATCTAACTGAAAGGTTCGTTTCTTTGGTTTTGTGCTAATGCCCTATGTTATCTGTTGGTTTTTCCTCAAAATTAATCACTTCTTTTAATGATTTAGTGTGGTCAGCCTGGGTCAAATTAAATTGTAATTTGTAACCCTGGCCTTACATTAAAGGTACATGGTGGGACTTTAAGATATACTGATGCCTGGGCCACATCTTTCGCTATTCTGACTTTTAACTGCTTTTAACTGTGCAGGATTCAAGCAGAAATATTTTTAGACATTCTAATGTGTGTCCAAAGACTAAGATCCATAGTCATACAAGAAAGACAGTGACCCCTTTCTGCCCACAGCTGTATTTTTTTTTGCATGCTCCACACAGGCTGTATCTCCGGGCCAACTAAATAAAGACAGCTCCTGCTATGGAGTCAACAGGGTGTGCTTCATAACACACTACCTACTGGAGGACTTCACTGAGTTTTTAGGGGAAAACGGGCCCTCTCCATGGGAAGTGGCAAACTGAGTCCCACAGACAGCCACTCTCCAACTCTGGGGAAACTTCAACAGTGAGGAAGAGCATCCCAAGTGCCAGCAGCCACAGTAGCAGCTCTCTTGGGCCATTACACCAGAAAAGCTAGAGATCATCCAAATATATAGATATGTACATTAATCTCTGGCACCTGTCTCCTACCAGACACATCTGAGGAAACCTCACCCTGAAACACATCCTCCAGACTCCGAGACTGGTGTGTAACAGGCAAGTCCTGAGAGAAATGGGACTTCCCAAAGACAGAACTAGGTACAATATGTGCTTCCTTCCAGGCCAATAGCCATTCCAGAATGTTCTCCTTGGATATGGCAGTGCATATCACAAGTCTTGGCTTAACTTTCTCAAATGTGTAAGAGTTTATATTCAATAAATGTACTTTTGGACTAGAATATAGTTTTACTTTTTAATTGACAAGTAAGTATATATTGTTTGTAACATGATGTTTGATATTTGTATACACTGTGGCTAAACCAAGCTGTTTAATATATGCATTGCTTCATGCAGGTTTTTTTGTAGTGAGAACACTCAAAAAGGAAAAATCCATGTTTGCTTATGGTTTTTGTAAATATAAATGCAATGACCTATGCTTTAATCATTTGTTTTTGTGAAAATGTTTGTTAATTTAGTCAATAATTATTGACTGAAAAATGGAGCATGTTATTGTTCTTCATGTACAAAAACTGCTTCCCCAAAAAACTTTAGCTACCTGAATTGTCCTAAGATTATCTGTAAAATTGAATTTCACTGACTAATAAGGGGGAAAGAGAGAGTGGGGGAAAAAAAACTCACATCTCCTCTCAGCAGCTTTCAATAAGACTTGATTGCAAATGATGTGCAAGTCATCCTGGCCTGATAATCAATCCTGGGCTATCTTCCAATTACAAAGTAATATTGTGACTGTTTTAAGATACTCCTCTCTACAAATCAGTTATGGTTAGAAATCAATACTGATCCTTCTTTGTTTACTTGTACTTAACTTATTATAAACAACTTTTATTTCTATTTATGTATAGGAGGTCTCCCCTCTGTGATTTTAGAGAACAGGAACCAAGTCTGATTGAATTCCAGCCTGGAACACAAGTGGTCAACAAACACTTATTGACTTAAAAATACTGTCTTTCCTGTTGTACACCTTCTCTTAAACACTGAAGGATTAAATAAGAGAATCTATGTAAAATGTTCAACAGGCTTTTGCACAGCTGAAATAAAAAATAAATTGGAACCCTGTTTCACCTGACTCAAATTCCTGCTTTCAAATGCACTTAAACATTTTATACCATCTTCTCTTTGCTCTCAATCACTCCTTCACTAATGGAGAATATCAAAAATACATAAATTATTTCATTATTTAACAGTATTCCCCTATACTCTCTTCCTAGCTTCTCAGTACACCTTTTACAAGGGTAATATTATTTAAGAAAACAAGTATTTCCATGTTAATTATTTTTTGAGTGGTTTCTAAATTACTCAGACATTAAAAAGAATGAGTGTCAGATTAAACTATAGTGTACACTTGCCACACATGAACTGTTCTGTAGCAATTTTACAGAATGTCAATGGCACCAAGGTTGAGTATAATTAGGTAATTCACAATGCTGACTTTTATTCTAAAAGCCAATAAACTACTCTAAAACTCCCTTACAGTCACAGTCTCCTGAGCCAAGCAAAGTGGGATTTAAAAATATTAAAACAAAGATAAATTTCATACAGTATTTTTACCAGCTTTTTGTCTCTTAACATCTCAGTAGAAATCTTAAACAGAACAAAATAGCTGACTCAATTTATTGACATTCAAAATATCTCTGGCACTTTGTGATAATTATGTGAAGTACTAATGGCATTTAAATTTTATTTAGTTATTAGACTTCTTTAGCGCTTTAGCTCCAGAATCCAAAGTGCTTTATAAAGAATTGATAAGCCCCATTATTCAGAAAGCAAGAACCAAAAGAACTCATTTAATTGTGCATTACTATGCAATGATTTTCTTGCTTGTATTTACGCAGGGAGAAGGGAAGAATCCCTCTAAGTTACATGTTAGTTGCTTCCTTAAAAGCCCTATCTCCAAATATAGTCATTTGGGGGACTAGGGGTTCAACATATAAATTTAACAGGACACAGTTCAAGTCCATAAAAGCCTGAAATGGTTTGCCTGGGCTGATGAGCTTATACATATAGCACAACACACAGCCGCAAACACCCCTGACACAGGGGTGGAGTAGTAGAGATCAACACAGCATGAACTCTCTGGGCCTCTCAGCACTATCACCCTAAGCAATTTGTATTCTGAAAAACAAACTATCTTTTACACATGTGAAATTATAATACAATTTAAACCTTAGCGAGGATCCAGGCACAGCCAATCAAAGCACATCTGTGTCCCATCATTACCTCTCTAGTGCAGTCTTGGATACACTTAAGAGTTCCCCCAGTGCAGAGTGATCAACTGGGAGACACTCAGGAGCCCCAAGCAGAGGAAGAAATTGACTGAAAGCAACTGGGCTGAAAGGACTTTATTCAAGCACTGATTCTGAAGAGTTTCAAGTAACTGTAGAGGAAAAAGCCAAGGAGTTGACACAGACTTGACCAAATTGCTGGACTCATCACTTTTCATTGACAAGTGATTGTTATAAGTTTCAGCAAATACAGTTGCTATGTTTACATGTGCCATTTATGTAGAAACAAGAGGAATTGTTCACTAACAAAATTTGGAGGCTTTATTTTTTGAGATAAGGTGTCTCTTTGTAGTTCAGGCTGGCCCTGAGCTCACTGTGTAGCCCAGGCAAGCTTTGAACTCAGCAATCCTCCTGTCTCTGCCAACCGAGTGCTGGGATGACAGGCATGAGCCACCATGCCCAGCACTGTGATATGTGGTATTGATTGCTGGTGGGTGTGAGTCACCATGCCCAGCATTGTACGTGGTTACCAGGGATCGAACTCAGGACCTTGGGCTTGCGAGGCAGGTGCTGGAACCACTGAGCTAAATCTCCAGCCCTGGAGGCTTTTTTTAAAAATATCTCAATACAAAGACTGTATGCCACATCTCCTAGAGGACTGCTGGAAGATGAAAAACTAGCATCTATAGTAATAGGCACCACTGACTCTTGTTTAAATGTGCCCTCGAATGACTTCAACCAGCCCTGATATTGCCTGCCTTGTTGACAGTATTTCGAGTTGTCAGTACAGCTGCTACCCTGTCTCGTTCCCCCTCCCAGCTATTCCGAGGACAGAACCTGGCCTCCAAGAAGAGACACCCTGCTCTGTGAGCACTCTATAACCATTTGCACTAACAAATCATTGCAAACAGAGTGACTTACTGTTTGTAGACTGGAAGTCTGATGATGCAGGTCTCACCAGGTTTCGATAAAGGTATTAGGAGTGGCCAGGTTCTTCTCAGGAAGCTGGAGGGAGACAGCCTTTTCCTGACTCTTACAGAACGCTGTAGGATTCAGACAGACGTGGCTGTGGCTGGGGGGGGGGGGTCTCCGTTTTCTTTCTGGTAGTCAACTAAAAGTTCCTTCCAGCTTTCTAGGGTGCCACAGTCCTTGGTTGGACCCCCTCTTCTGTCTTCAAGGCAGCTGTGGATTCTGTTCACACA
This sequence comes from Thryonomys swinderianus, assembly GCA_004025085.1. Taxonomy (NCBI): domain Eukaryota; kingdom Metazoa; phylum Chordata; class Mammalia; order Rodentia; family Thryonomyidae; genus Thryonomys; species Thryonomys swinderianus. The sequence goes on from PVIC010057669.1 coordinate 6,443, forward strand.
GAACCTCTTCTCCTGTTTCCGCTGCATCTCTGTGACTATATTGGAAAATTTTTTCTACTTTTAAGGCCGATGTGATTAGATTGGGTACACCTGGGTCCTCCAGGTGAGTCTCCTTAGCTCAACGTGAAAGCCTCTGATCACATCTTCAGTTTCTTTTGCCACAGAATGAAAGGTCTTCACAGGTTCCAGCAACTAGGATACCTTAGGTTTATTACTTTGCCTACTTCCCCACACAGAGGGCTTTAGGTCTACATCTTGGGCTTTCTCAGTGTTACTCCATTTTCAGCCTCTCTCCTTTCCTTCCCCATTGTGTTGCCCAGAGATTCAGTGTGAAGTGACCGAGAGCTGTCATTTTCCCCTACCCTGGCTTGTTAGCCTCCCCACACAGGGCAGGCATTTGAGTGGTATAACTTCGATGCTGTTCCTCAGAAAGATTGGTGCCACTACTCCATGGCGTGTCCTCTACAAACAGCCCAATTCTGCTTCTGTTTTCCTTATTCATATTCTGTATCGAGTTAAGCCCCTTGTGAACCATTAGTTGTATCATAAATTTTAAAAGGCAGAAAGTTTTAAAACATAATAACTCTTGGTGTTGATTACTTCCAGGAAACGTGCTTCAAAAACAACTTCAATTAAGACCAAAACAACCTTTTCTAGCAAGTGGAGTGGATGTACAAACATTAAAAGAAGGAAGAGAAGGAAATATTCCTCTTTAAAATTAAATAGGTTTTATTTAACCAATTTGTTCATTGATTTTTCTATCACTTGAATTGCTATTAACATCAGATGCAAAGATTTGGCTTTCATATTAAGGGATAAAGCTCATAAATATCCTATCCTTTCCAAACAGGAATAAAAAGGAGCACTATAATTCAGTTAAAGAAAATGGGTCCAACTTTGGAGCACTCTGCGCATGACCAAGGGCATATAAAAGAAGCAAATGCCCACGGACATGACCATGACCTCATTCTCTTAATGTCTTTGTCTGTCCATATCTGCCCCACATGGCACTGTGTAGTGCACAGCTTTCAAACCTAAACAATGTTTGCAATAAGATGTTTCATGTCTGAGGTTGCCCATCCATTAACCAAGATAATCTCTCCTTCCCTTCTTGATTTTTTTCCCCCTAGCATTTTTTATTTAAAATAAAAAAATAATAAAATAGCCAGGCATGGTGGCTCACACCTGTAATTCCGGCACTCAGGAGGCAGAGACAGGAGGATTGCTGAGTTCGAGGCTTGCCTGGGCTACATAGTGAGCTCAGAGCCAGCCTGAACTACAAAGCGAGACCCTGTCTCAAAAATATAATAATAACAATAATAATAAAATAATTATATATGTTCATAAATAAAAATACACCCATGCCTTCCATAATTGCAGCTATGTTGACAGATAGAGGGACACCCTCCCCATGTGGGACATAAGTCATAGTCGTGACATCCTATAGCCAAGACAAGAGCTGTAACATTTATTTTGAAGAAATCATTATTCTTAGAAGGTTTTATGTGAATCCTTTCTTTCCTTTTCACCTTAGGGGGGAAAATGTTTATTTGATTTTTTTTTATTGTCTACATATCTTCTGTTGCTCTGTTCAATTTTCTCTCCCCTCAGGTGAGCTGAGCATGGCAACAGCAAAGACCCAGTAATAATGGGACAATTCTGTGTGAAATAGCCATGAGAAAGTGACTCAGTGTGTGTTTTTCACAACCATACTCATAGGCTCATGTCCCTGCCTGGCTGGCTGCTGTGAGAATTTCAAGTCACCTCTGACAAAGGAGTCAGGTTTGTTTGAGATGTTTCGCCTTAAATAAAATCCCAGGAAGTCAAGCAACTAATGCCAAACTAGCCTCTAATACTGTGACAGAACTCAGGAGCTATGAACTTCCTTCCCAGATGAGCCTATGGCTCCGTGACCTGGAGGAAGATCTGAAATTCTCAGCCTCCACTCCTTATCTGTATAATGAACATTCTCTAGTAGAAGTTTCCTTCTGTAGAACTTATATTCTAAAATTTCAGAAATCAAATTTAAATTTAATTAAATTCAGGATGTTAATTATGATTTTAAAAATCTGATGACCATCCTTCAATGACAGAAAACGTGCTTGGCGTATGAATGGATCATAACCTAATTCAGAAACAGGTCATTTCCTCCAGGTGCTAGCTCAAAGTCCACTCCACACCTGCATTTCAAGAACAAAGAGAATGGCTGATGAAGAAAGTCCTATTTCAGCCTATCACTCATTCTGCAGATAAAAGGGAGACCTGAGAGTGGCAGACTGTCAATGCTCTTTCCCATATAGCCCCAGGAATGAATATTTAACTCACTTCAACCACCTTGTGTTGAAGTCCAACCATGTAGGTACCATAATGTGCTGGCTGGTACAACCACAATAAGAAATTGGACAACGGTCCTAATATTAAGATCAACCTGATCAGGAAAATTGCAAAGTACTTTTTAAATATTCTTGTGATATACTACACAAAAGGTGATAATAAGTGCTGGCACAAGAAATGTAAGGATCAAATTAACTATATTTTGACATAATGCTTGTATTTCTGAAAAAATAGTATGTATGTAGTAAAACTATGTAGTGGGAGAAGAGAAAATTAACTGCCTTTGAAAAGCTGACACTGAAACAGGACTAAAGATTTGTGCTAAATAAAGACATCAATTTGGCCACCCTTCATACATATGGTAAAGTCATGATGAAATGTAAAGTGAAATAAAAGTTAATGATTTTGGAACACAACTGCATGATGCAAGTGCTCCATGGGGAATAAACAGACCAAGAGCCAGTCAGAGAGTTCTATGAGATGAAGGTCAGTATCCAGTCCATTTTGTAGAATCAATACAGTGCCTTGGACTTGCAGTAAGTCTCATAAGTCATAGATTGACTAGGCCATGTATCAAGTTCCTGCCTGCATAGCTCACAGTGCCTCTCATTGGCAAGCATTGCTGAGCAAAAAATCTGTGATCAGAATCTACAATTAGGGTGCAATACTGACTGCTCACACGTAGACCAGCAGGGAAACAGAGTAGTCAACCAATAGCAAAGAAAGTGGCCTCACTCTCCAAAAACCATGTATCAGTCCCAGAATAGATTTCCAAAGTCAAAATGAAACTGCCATCAGAGGCTTACTCTGAATGTCCATTCCATTGAAGAGGTTGGTCTCAATGAAAACTGGCACCCCTGCCAGAAAGGCTCAGAGATCCGTAACCCCAGTATCACACATTCCACATTGAACTACCTCTGACCAAATGAGGCTTTGGGGGAACATTCAGTCTCAAACCACAACATCTGGATACCACTATAAGCATTTCAGGTGCTCAGTCTTTGTGGAGAGCCAAAGGGCAACCGCGCCCAAAAGATAGCGCTGAGGAAGTAGGTCAGGCGGTCTGAACCGCTGAAAAACAAGTCTATATCCGCTGAAAAACAAGTCTATATTTAGGCATTGCCTGATCAGCCGGTTCGCTTCCGCTGTATAGCCACGTGTCCTCCAGGCATTGGCTGATGACTATGCATATATATGCTGGGAGATTCCTGAGGGGGAGAATTTTGCTTGTACAAGGATCCTGAAATAAACAGCAGAAAGAAGAGTTCGCGGTCGCGTCTTCCTTGCTGGTCGAGGGGGAAGCGACAACTGGTGGCCCGTACAGGGATCCTGACTTCCACTGCTGTGGCTCAGAACTTTCTGCTGTCAGGGTAGCTAGCTGGTAAGTCCCCAGGTAAGGTGGGGACCAATCCAAGACCTCGGAAAAGGAGGCGATTCCTAATCATCAAGGATTAGGCGAAAGTTCCCAGGTAAGTTGGGACAATTTCAAGACCTCGGAAAAGGAGGCAATTCCTAATCATCAAGGATTAGGCGAAAGTTCCCAGGTAAGTTGGGACAATTTCAAGACCTCGGAAAAGGAGGCAATTCCTAATCATCAAGGATTAGGCGAAAGTTCCCAGGTAAGTTGGAACAATTTCAAGACCTCGGAAAAGGAGGCGATCCCTAATCATCAAGGATTAGGCAAGGCTTGCCACGTAAGCGGGCAAAGCGAAAGTAAAAGGCAAATATGGGCGCTGCTCCATCGCACCCAATTTTTTTGGCTCTTCAAGAGCTTCTTCAGGCTGAAGGTCTGGACTAAAGAAAAGCACTCTACAACGGTTTCTTTCAG
>PVIC010057670.1:0-10595 GCA_004025085.1 Thryonomys swinderianus
GGAGAAATAACTGACAAGCATGTGCATCAAGCTCAAGTGCAGATTCGTATTCTGGATGTCAATGACAACATACCTGTAGTGCAAAATGAAATGGTAACTTCCTTTTATAACACGTACGTATTGACTCACTTTTGAGATTTGTTTTACATTAAAATAAAAAACACCACATGTCCATATTTTGCAGTACGAAGGGACAGTTGAAGAAAATCAAGTCAATGTAGAAGTTATGCGCATAAAAGTGACAGATGCGGATGAAGTAGGCTCGGATAATTGGTTGGCAAATTTTACGTTTGTGTCAGGAAATGAAGGGGGATATTTCCACATAGAAACGGATCCTCAGACCAATGAAGGGATTGTGACCCTCGTTAAGGTAAGTCATGACTGTTCAGGACAGTCAGGATGGGCTGTTGCTGGAGAGAAGCTAACACATGTTGGGTCCACACACAAATGCTTGACACACACACACAAGCAGAACTATAACTGAGATGTGGACCATCCATTTGGTTAGGAAGCAGTCACACCGCAGGTTAGATTGGGATCATGGAACTCGACGTCAGCCAGGCAGCATGGTACCAGCTCCCCAGCTTAGTACGCTTCCTGTCACACCTCTGCCCACACCTGGTCGTTCCATTCCCACATCAAGACCTTATGTCTCTATTAATGTCCTTTACTTCTTGGTGTTTATCTGCTTAGCACTAAAGCTAAGAACATCTAAAAATTAAAGCTGTGGTAATTGAATATTTAAAGGTGCTCAGAATTACATGCTAAAAGCTTTATGTCAAAAATATAGTAGATTCATGAACCCTATCATCCAAAAGTCTAACTAGATTTAACTCAGGATCTTGCCTTGCAGGCAGAAATGCACTTGTGATTCTCATGTATTATGAAGGCTACATTTAGAACAAAGTAATCTAATCTTGTATGACATTGAGTCAATGAACACAAAATTGAATTAAATCATATTACTAAGTATAGAGTTCTTACACATTTAGATCTCTTAACTCCCATAGAACTTAATTTAAACAAAAATTACAAGGCAAATTGTCTTACCAGACTCAAAGTGCAAAGCTACAGCTTTCAAAATATTATCTCTTTAAATTATATGCAGACAAAAAATTGATTCTAAAAGTTGACACATTCTTACAAACAATATATAAAAGGTTAAGTAGCCTAACAGTGACAAAGAAAACATGTAATAATTTTAAGCATCAGCTATTGATATGTATTTAGACTACCTTTTAAAAAGCAGAGGAAAATTTAATAGTACCTCAGGGAAGACCTATTTTATGATGATCAGAGAAATGGATAACCTCATCAGAGACAAAATTAACTCATCTGCTTATGTAGCAATAAACATAGTTTTTAATTATTAGTTTAGATAAACCATGCCGGATGTTTGCAGTACAGATCTCAGTGGCATGCAGGAGAGGACTCAGCCATGCGCTGGTGAATGACAGAGGTGCTGGAAGCATGTAAACCAGCTGTGATAAAACACAGTATTTTGTAATTATTTCTACCATGTGTAGCATGGATGGAAATAGTGGAATTAGCATTATAGTGAAAGCTACATATTTAAAAAATGATATATTTATTGTCTGGGTTATATAAAGAATTGCTTCTAAATTATAAGGGCAGTGATAAGCTATCAATTGAAAAGCTGTTTGAGAAAGAAGATGCACAGATAACAAAGATGCACAAAAAAAGTTGCCCAGTGCCACTAGTCATTACAGAAAGTGCAAAACAAAAAAAACTTGAAAAACTACAACTGTGTATATACTAAGATGCCTGAAATCAGTGTCTTCATCTGTTTGGGGCTGCTGTAACAAAATACCATCGACTGGGAATCTTAGCAACTGCAGAAATTCACTTATTACAGTTCTTGAGGCTGGGAAACCCAAGACCTATGCACATTTGACGAAGGCCATTTTGTGGCTCATGTTCAGTAGCCTCTTGCTCTGTTCTCACAAAGCAGATGATGCCTGTGAGGTCCAGAGGCCGCTGTTCTGTAAGGATACCAGTTCCCTCCTGAAGGCCAGCGCCTTCCAAAAGTCTCTACTCAACCATCATTTTAGGGGTTGAGGTTTCAGCATATGAATTTTATATAAACATTCAGTTCGTAGTGATCAAAAAGACTGACAACACCGACTATGGGCAAGGCTATAAAGAAACCATATGGAACCTTTCGTATTGCTGTGGAAATAAAAACTGATAGTTTGGCAGATTTTTTTAGAAATTAACAGGTGGAATAGTTACCTTATCACCCAGCGATTTTATTCATAAGTATTTGCCCAAGAAAATAATAATGTGTCTCTGTGAAGACTAATAACAAAAGTTCATAGCTACACTATTCATAATAGTGAAAATCTAACAAATGTCTACCGACCAATGAGTAAAATAAATAAGATGGTTATATACATATGTTAGAATACTACTGAACAATAAAAAAGCATGGAGTGTTGCTAATATGCTACAACATGGATCAACTTCAAAAACACGCTATATGGGGCCGGAGGGTTAGCTCAGTGGTTCCGGCGCCTGCCACACAAGCTCAAGGTCCTGAGTTCGATCCCCGATCCCCGCTAACCACATATAATGCTGGGCGTGGAGACTCACGCCCACCAACAATCAACACCAACAATCAACACCGCATACCACAATGCCGGGCGTGGTGGCTCACGCCTGTAATCCTAGCACTCCGGAGGCAGAGACAAGAGGATTGCTGAGTTCGTGGCGGCTTGCCTGGGCTCCATAGTGAGCTCAGGGCCAGCCTGAACTACAAAGCAAGACCCTGTCTCAAAAAAAAAAAAAAAAACATGCTATATGGAAGAAGCCAGATAGGAAAGTCTGTGTATTACAGAATCACATTTATGGAAGACTTCTAGAAAAGCCAAAACACTGGAGACAGAACAGATCAGGGGTTGCTTGGGGCTTATCATTTGAGGGAGGTTGACCACAAATTTGCATAAAGGAACTTCTTGGAATGATGAATGTGTTTTAAACTGGACTATAGTCAGGATTGCAGATACTAAAAATCATCTGTAAACATAAAGTAGGTGAATATTATTTTCTGGAAATTGTGTCCCAGTGAAGCTCTCAAGATAAAGGAGATGAGCGGAGGTTATCAAATTTGATGATAGGGACAATAAATCATCACAAGAGGATAATCCATTGCTTTGCTAACAAATTAACAAATTTAAAGTCTGTAACACTGTTGAAAAATACCCAAAAATGAAAATAGTAAAATATTGACACAATTATAAAAACAAGAAGCATTTGTTCTTATAGAGTGTTCCCAGTGTTGGAGTATTTTTCTTTTCTCTGAGCATTGTGTCTATTTATAAGCATGAAGCCCGAGGATCTCGCTACTTTGTTCATTGTCTCTGCCTTTGAATGGTAATGATAGCTGCTGGAAGATTTTCCTCCTCACCCTGTTCACATGGCAGCATCACAACAGATGTGCCACCTTCAAGAACAACTTAAAAGAACTTGCATGAAGATTTTACTACCACAAAGAGTCTGATTTCTCTAACTGTTCTGTCGTATGCTGCTCCCAAGCTCACAGTGACCCATATTTAAAAGGGGGCAGAATAAATGGTAGTCAATGCAGAACGCTACAGAAGGAAACAAAAAATCCATAATCAGTCATCCATGAGACAAGTGAATCACTTTGCCATGATTCATGTAAACCCATACAATATATTTAATCTTATGTTGGAGAAACAAACAAAAATGAACCATCCATCTAAATGGTCAAGGATACTGGAAATATAAAGCAATAAAAGATTGGGACCAGGTACCAAACTTTGGCAGGGTAATTGTTTTACCAATAGGACATAGGTTGACAGAGGATAAGTAAGTTGTATAAAAATGTTCAAACCAATATTTAAAAAGTTGAAAATAGGGCCAGAGATTTAGCTCAGTGATTCTGATGCCTGCCTAGCAAGCACAAGGTCTTGAGTTCGACCCCCAGTAACGACATACAATAGTATGGGGTGTGGTGACTAATGCCCATAAGCAATCAATACCACATACCACAATGCCAGGCATGGTGGCTCACACCGGTAATTGCAGCACTCTGGAGGCAGAGGCAGGAGGATTGCTGAGTTCAAGGCTTGCCTGGGCTATATAGGGAGTTCATGGAGAGCCTGATCTGCAAAGTGAAACCCTGCTTCAAAAAAAAATTGCAAACTTTTTCTTTTGCAAATTGTTTTTGCAAAAAAAAAAATTTGCAGCAGAATGGCTAGGTAAGTTCATTATATGTAAATGCAAAATACAGAAATGCTTATAAAGGAAATGGGAAAGTTGAAACTAAAGTATAAATACGGTGATAATTGGCTTGTATCAAATAAATATGATAAATACCACAATGCACAAAGAAATACTTGAAAAGAACCCAATCTCATATTGAGTTAATAAAAATTGTTTAATAAGGCTGGGATTTAGCTTAAGTGGTACCATGCCAACCTTGGACACACAAGAGCCCAAGTTCGATCCCTGGTACTGCAAAAAAAAAAGTGAATAAATATTTTAATAAATACCTGCTACAGAAAGAAGTACTAGGTTTTTTAATATAAACATGTTTGAAAATCCCTGGGTTTTTCTTTACTTCAGAAATTCTCCAGTTTTAAATATATTAATACTAGTTAATATGTTAATACTTAGTGAAAATCTATTTTAAGGAACAGACCTGGCAGTGTACATCCATGGAACACATTTTAAGGAATGCTCATTTTTATTGAATGTCCATTAATGATTAATGTTTCCATTTCACCTTAGTTTTTTTTTTTTTTTTGTACTGGGGATCAAACTCAGGACCTTGCGCTTGTGAGGGGGCATCAGAACCACTGAGCTATATCCCCTGACCTCCCATTCCACTGTAGAAGGTTAAGGTAAAAACATAAATGTTTGAAAATAATTTTGACCTTTAGAAAAATATATTAGGAATGCTCTTTAAGCATCCTTAACATTTATAAATATCCAAATTATTGATAGAACATTTTATTAATTGTTTGGTATCAACGAGACTTGGAATACCCGTTGAGTCATTATTGTATTTAACATTGAAAAGGTGTTTCTGTTTTAGTTATTTTCTCTGTTAAAAAGACTCCTCTGTGGTTTTTGCCTTTCTAGGAAGTGGATTATGAAACAATGAAGAATCTTAACTTCAGTATTATTGTCACTAATAAAGCAGCTTTTCACAAGTCAGTTAGGAATAAGTATAAACCTACACCCATTCCCATCAGAGTAAAGGTGAAAAACGTGAAAGAAGGCATTCATTTCAAAAGCAGCACGATCTCAGTTCATGCTAGCGAAGGCATGGATAAGTCAACCCAAAGCCAGTCAATTGGAAAATTTGAAGTTTTTGACGAAGACACTGGACAACAAGCTCATGTAAAGTAAGAGAATGTTATGAATATATTCTTCCTTTTTAAAAATTGCTTTAGATACCTGTTTTCAAAAATAATAATGAAATTTAAGCGTCTTATTCCTTCATGCCTAAACATGATAGTTCACCAAATGTCTATAGATTCAGTTTTCCAAAGCTGTACCTGAAAATGAGAGATGAGGAGGAATTTTCTAGAACTTTCTTCCTTCCACAGCCTGTGTTTGAGTGTGAGGCTAGGTTCCTTATCACAGAAACAGTTGTTAATAGAATAGGCTGAAAAACAATAAAGGAAAAGTTCTGGGGAAAGAAAACCAACTTTCTAAAATCTGCCTTATTTCTCAAAAGTATTGTAAGAAAGAAAGAAGCAGATTAAATTCGCTTTATTGTAAGTGTTAATGTGGGAGAATGTGAATGCCTGGTAAATTCCAGCTTTAAAATTCAGGACATAAAATTCAGAAGTACCTTTGAAAGTCCAAGTGTGTTATCATCGGCCAGCAGAAATACTAAGAGGCATGAAAATTTAATTCAAGCATATAATTGGATTTTTAAGAGCATAGTACTGTAAGTATACCATAAGTACACCCATCCTTGTGACTAGGACACAGCCACTTAATAGAAAATAAATGATCAGTTTGATTATATGAGACAAGATATTCCTACATTTGGCTTATATTTGTATAACTCAGTATTAGTTACATACTTTTTAAAAAATATAATATGGGCATTCTTCCTGTTTTCCTTTTCAGGGAAAAAAGTCTCACTGCTTTGAGAGAAGAAACCCAGAAATTTTTTTGGCATTATGTTCACATCTAACAAATTCTACGTGAAAGTTATTATTCCTAACACCGACAATAAACTTTTTTCTTTCTTTATTTATAGTACTGGGGATTAAACTCATGACCTTGTGCTTTCAAAGCAGTCAGGGGTGCCAATGAGCCAAATACCTGGCCTCAACAATAAACTTTTTAGCTATTTCCATGTAAGGCAACTAATAATTGTGAAAGTGGACATTTAAAAATATTGACAATATTCCAGTAATTTATTCCAGTAATTTAAGACAATATTCCAGTTATTTAAGAATATTCTTCTGCGTGTGTCTTGCCGAATAACTAAATTATTCCTCAAAGATTTGCCCCAGATTTCAGAGACCAGATCAGAAGCTACAGGACAGAGTCCAAAGCAACTTAAGAACTATCTGGGTTCCTAGGGAAAGGTGAACACCCTCTTACATTACAGTGATGAGGACTCCCCCAGGCAGCATAACACTCAGACAGCCACAGGAGTTGTAGTATAGTTTTAAGAAATTAAAAACATTCCTAACAAATGTAACAAGAACATATATGAAGAGATGAAAATTGTGTTTGAAGGGGTTATCAAGACTCCACATTTATGCAGAATGAGAACTTAATTTTGTGTTTGTTATATAACAGATATGTAAAGCTGGAAGATAGGGACAATTGGGTCTCTGTGGATTCAGTCACATCAGAAATTAAACTTGTAAAAATTCCTGATTTTGAATCAAGATATGTCCAAAATGGTACATACACTGTAAAAATTTTGGCTATATCACAGGGTAAGTTATCAATATACTTTTCTTCATCATTTGTATTTAGATTTGCTCTTCTAGCATGAGAAACTTTTTTTTTAGTTTATTGGTACATCGTATATACACATCATGACCACACTCAATATTGGGACTTTGTACCAGTATATGATGATTTAATTCTCATTTTTCCCATTCCTCTACCCACCCACAACCCCTTACCCCCTAAATATATAAGCTTTCTCTTTTTTTATTACCATCACATTTTTCTTTACCCCTCATTACTCACCCCTCCACATTTCCTTATGAATATTTTCTATTTCACAATGTCCATCATACATTCTAGAGCTCATTAACATCTTCAGTTTCTCATACCAGAGAACAGATACAATTTTACACATCTGTGCCCTATTTATTTCACTTCTGTGTATGTCTAGAAGGTACATCCGTTTGAGTACAAATGACTCAAACTTATTGTTTTTGGTATGTTTAAAAATCTAATCTCTCCAATGGATTCCCTCCATATCTTATTATTTATTTAGTAAATATGGGACATACGTAGGGTAAGAAGTGTCCAGAGTGTTTCCTACACTCTCCCAGCCAAAATGTAGGAGAATTCCAATGATGTTGTCATTAGCAATATGATCAAACTATACAGATTTTTATTCTTACTTTGAAGATCATCCTAGAAAAACCATCACGGGCACCGTCCTTATCAACGTTGAAGACATCAATGACAATTGTCCCACACTGGTGAACCCCATGCAGAGCGTCTGTGAAGACGAGCCGTACGTGAACGTCACGGCAGAGGACCTCGATGGGTACCCCAACAGCTGGCCCCTCACCTTCTCCGTCATCGATACTCCACCCGGAATGGCAGAAAAGTGGAAAATAATACGCCAAGAAAGTAAGCAAAACAGTTAATCATGTATACATGTGGAGTGTGTCGGCTGTCTACAATCTTTAGAATGTAGGTGGTGCTTCTCGCGAATCATGTTTCCGGTACAGTTTTTCAAGAAAGTTTATAAAGTATAGTTCAGAACTCTTGGGCATAGTACTTCCTATCTTTTCCAAGCCTATGGAGAGGAGAACAGTGACCTCAAGTGCCTCGTGGGTGTCTCTTGTCTCTTTAAACGGAGTACAACACTCACAGTAGGTCCTCTCTCTGCCCCTTGTTTCATATGCAGGCTGCCTCCCTAGGGTGAGTGCAGCACTCACACCCTTAATCCTGGTCAGAACTGCATCAAACCAGGCAGAGGACTGGTTTAGTGATCACACACCCTTGATCCCAGCATCACACCCTCTCGATCCAGTCACCTCTGAAAACCCGCAATGGCTGTATGAGACTTTGGGGAGCACCTAGATGCCACCTTTGAGGCAGTCAGCTATGCCCAAGGTTAGCCAGAGTCAGCCTCCCTAGGAAGGATGACAGTCGCCATGGTGGTCAGTTGAAGTTCCTTAAGATCACAATTTCAGTTGGTGTGAGCCCTGGGTCCAGGGCTCCGGAGGATTCTCCGTCCGAGGCCTCAAACCCTAGAAGTATTCCTGTCACATTCAGCAAGGTCTGGGACTCCACCAGGGAAAATGTCATGGAGTTACCCTTTCTTTGAGCAAGGTATCTAAATGAATTTCATATTGAACTCGCTGGAGACCCAAGATCGATTTATTTTCTCTAAGAGATATGTGAGGTTTAGGAGTTGCTGGACAGTATTTTAAGCACCTCTTAATATTGACGGCTCTAGAATTTGGCATCAGGATGATCAGTGTTCTGTAGATGGAAACAAACATAATGCAGGGTTTGCCTACTCTCAAGACCACAGCCGGGATGAGCTGGAGTTAGGATTTGTTGCCTGGCACTGAGCTGTGCACTAGCCTGGTGCCGGACTGTGTCTTAGCTTGGTGAGCTCTTAAAACCTCTTTGAGACCAATGTTGCAGAGTTCCAATCACAACTCACTGCGACTAATTTGTTCAACTTGGCAGTTGTGAGAAAGAGGATGCTGTAACCCAGACTTTCTTCATGGTTCTATAAGAAGATGATCAGTAAAGTATTGGGATAAGCAATAGCTCCCATGTGGGTTTTTTGGTTTTTTTTTTTTTTTTTGAGATAGGGTCTCGCTTTGTAGTCCAGGCTGGCCCTGAGCTCACTATGTAGCCCAGGCAAGCCCCGAACTCAGCAATCCTCCTGTCTCTGCCTCCCGAGTGCTGGGATTACAGGCATGAGCCACCACGCCCAGCACTGTGGTATGTGGTATTGATTGCTGGTGGGCGTGAGTGTCCATGCCCAGCATTGTATGTGGTTACCGGGATCAAACTCAGGATCTTGTGCTTGGGAAGCCAGAACCACTGAGCTGAATCTCCAGTCCAGCTCCCATGTGTTTTTATTTACCTGAGAAAAATTTTAAATACAGAGAATTCCATAGGTGAGAACAGATATACTTACTGCCTATAATGGAAGGAAGATAAACAACTTCTTATATTTAAGTCAAGCATCTTTTTTTCTAAAATGATAACTAGTAGACTGGAAACTCCCTTCCCCTCCTTATTTACCCTTCTCAGATCCATCATGCACTTGGTTAGATGGCTCTGAGGTGCTGTTCCAACAGCTGTTCTTGCAGCAGTGGAGAGTGCGAGGGTTACAGAAGCCACTGTCTCCAAATTTCATAGTTGTAATCTTCCAGGCCAAGTGTTCCTTAGTTCCTACCACTTGGACAGATCCCAGAGCCTAAGAAATCATTTTATACGTGTGTTTCTAACCACACAAACCAAATTCCATCCAATTTGGAATTTAAAATGAGAAACTTATTTCTTACATCAAAACAGTCAGCTGAGTGTGGTGTCTCATGCCTATAATCTTAGCACTCAGGAGGCTGAGGCAGGAGGACTGCACAAGTTCAAGGTTAGCCTGGGCTCCATACTGAGTTCGGGCCCACCCTGAATTACACAGTGAGACCCTGCCTCAAAGAATAAACAAAGAAAAGAGCTCATTCTCAAAACACTTCCTGTGTTATCGTCACCAAAAATGTATCACTGGCATCCATGGATGAGGAAACAGTAAGACAAATTCAAACCATGGAATAGTCTTTGAAATAAGTGCCTTGGGAAGGTCTTGAAATAGCACCAGATTCAGGGAGTATTCCAAGTGAGTAGACGCTGAAGTGGTAACTATAAGAAATGTTTGGTCCTTGGTTAGATCTAGAATCAAAAGAGTAAGTGGACAGATACCAACAGGCCATTACGAAAAGCCATTATGACAATTGGAATGTTTTCTGATGAGTTACATACTAGGTAGTATTTTTTATCAATCATATGTTTCTCACTGATGTCTCAGCATTGTAGACAGCCTACTCTATTATCCTGCTATCTGTAAATTACCTTGAAAGAGATCCAAACTTTTTTTTTCCAAAGTATGCATGTAGAGAGAGAATGTATCATTGCAATGTGTGGTCAAGTAGAGAAGGCTATATCTACTATAATATTCTTTCAACCTTCTTGTAGATTTGAGTGCACAGTGTCAGAAGCGAAAAGGAAGGACCTAGAGCAAATAAGATTAGCCACTGTTGAAAACTGTTAAGATTGAGAATGTGAACCATAGGTATTATGCTCTTCCGTTACTGTCTGTGTTTGAAAACTACTTAATAGTATTCATTTATTTAAGAAATGATACA
>PVIC010057671.1:0-10593 GCA_004025085.1 Thryonomys swinderianus
AGCAATCCTCCTGTCTCTACCTCCCGAGTGCTGGGATTACAGGCGTGAGCCACCACGTCCGGCATTGTGGTATGCGGTGTTGGTTGTTGGTGGGCGTGAGTCTCCACGCCCAGCATTATATGTGGTTACTGGGGATCGAACTCAGGTCCTTGCGCTCACGAGGCAGGCGCCGGAACCACTGAGCTAACCCTCCGGCCCTTCCCTAGTCTTTTGTATTTAGAGACAGCATGCCACTAAGCTGCCCAGACTCGCTCCTTTTGCGTCAGCCTCCCACGTGGCTGGACGCCGCCCCCGGCTGCAGCCAACTCTTTGTGGTTGCTGTCGTGTCAAGGATCTCCACACACGCAAAGCAAACGCTTCCCCACTGGCTCAGCCCGGATGTAAATCTTTAAGGCAGGTCCACGACCTTGGCAAGGAAAGAGCAGTAGGTAAGACGGCACCCTGGCATCACAGGTGTCTGATAGACCAATAACCCTTGTCAAAGACAGTGAGTGGTTACCTTAACGGGCTTTGGGCCGAGGAACCCAGGTGTTTTTTCCTCCTGGTCTTTGTGTGGGAGGGCCGTGCGAGGCACTGAGCCAGGCCCTCGTGCAGGCTAAGCATGGACTGTCCACAGACTCGCTCTCAAGTCCCCAAATGGAGCACACTGGGTACCTGGGAGACGCTTCAAATGATAACATCTTTGCATTTGTCGATCAATCCACTGTGACTGTGATTGTTTTTATATTTTGCAAAGGTGTATTTGTTTTCTTATGTTGAATTTATGCTTCTATATTTCCTTTTTTTTTTTTTCTTGCTTAATTGTCCTGGCTAGAACATCTAGTACAATGTTGATAGAAAAGGAGAGAGTTGAGCCAGACACAGTGGCACCTGTCATCCAAGCACTTAGGAGGCTAAAGCAGGAGGATCGCTGTGAGTTACAGGCCAACCTGGACTACACAGTAAATTCAAGACCAACCTGAAGGACATAGCAAGACCCTGTCTCAAAAGAAGGGTGGGCGGAGATTTAGCTCATTGGTTCTGGCGTCTGCCTCACAAGCACAAGGTCCCAAATTCGATTCCTGGTACCACACACTACCATGCCGGGTGTGGTGGCTCACGCCTGTAACCCCAGCACTCGGGAGGCAAAGGCAGGAGGATTGCTGTGAGTTCAAGGCTAGCTTGGGCTACTTAGTGAGCTCAGGGCCAGCCTGAAATACAAGACGAGACCCTGTCTCCAAAAGGCAGGAACAGTCTTGTTTTGTTTCTGATTTTAGAGAAGCACTCAATATCTCACCATGAGTTTTTCACAGATGCTTTAAAGAGCAAGATTGAGCGTTTGTATTCCTAGTTTGTCTTTTTCTTTCTTATCTTTAAAATGTCATGAAGAAGCTAGGTATGTGGCATGTACCGATATTCCCAGACATTCAGGAAGCTGAGGCAGTACACTCTCTTAAACCCAGGAATTTAAGACCAGTCTGGGCAACACAGCAAGAACTGCCCCTCCCAAATCATGGAAGGTACTAATCTTGTCAAAGATTTTTTTCCATATGTATTGAAATGATACAACTTTTGTCCTTTATTCTCCAGGTATGGTCCATTAACTAATTTTTTATATTAAACCAGCATTAAAGACAGACATCTGTACCCAAGCAGTCTGCGAGGCTGTCAGGAGAACTGTAAACTTGAGCTAAGCCGGAGCAATTTAGTGACTTAGAAGGATCCTGTCTCAAAATAAAAAATGAGAATGAAGATCAGTACAAAGGTCCTGAGTTCAATCTCTAAAACTGGGGGGAGAAAAGAACCACCTTGAATTTTTAAGGTAAATCCTTTTTATTTTGCTAGATTTGGCTTCCTAGTGTTTTAGGTTTTTTGAGGATTTCCCCATCTTTATTTATAACAGCCCTCATGCCCATTTATAACTAATCCTCTTCTAGACATACCATAAGTGAGATCAGACGATTTGTGACTTTTTTTGTGTGACTGGCTCCATTCATGTAGCAGGTTTTTGAGAAGTATACTGTCCTAGGTAACAGTACCTCTTTCCTTTTATGGCTGAATAGTATTCCACTGTGTGGATCTAATAATTTTGTTCACCAACTGATAGATATTTAGATATTTCCAGTTGGGGACTATTATGAATAGTGCCACAAACACATACATGCAAGTCTTGTCCTTGTGTGGACTCATGTTCTCATTCTTTTTTTTTTTTTTTTGCTTTTTTTGGAGACAGGGTCTTGCTTTGTAGTTCAGGCTGGCCCTGAGCTCACTATGGTGCCCAGGCAAGCCACCGGGAACTCAGCAATCCTCCCGAGTGCTGGAATTACAGGCGTGAGCCACCACGCCCAGCATTATATGTGGTAACCGGGGATCGAACTCAGGTCCTTACGCTTGCGAGGCAGGCGCCGGAACCACTGAGCTAACCCTCCGGCCCTCATGTTCTCGTTCTTTTGTGCACATACCCTAGAATTGCTGAGTCCTCTGGTAGTGTGCTGATCGGGTTTCCCACTGCTGGAACAAAATACCTGCGACTTAATGGAGAGGTTTAATTCGGATTATGCTTTCACAGGCCGGTGACTGGCTGGGTCTAAACTGGAAACACCACGGCAGAGGAGAGCTCCCTTCACGGTATCCAGGAAGCAGAGAGCAGAGGCGGCACAGAAAGGAAGGGGCGGGGCCGGATCATCCCAAAGCCCACCCCCAGCCACCCTCAAGCCCCACCTCCTACAAGCTTGAAGCCTCGGTTTCCTCCAGTGTCAACCCACGGATGAAGTTAGTACCTTTGCAGTCCAACCACCTCTTCAGGATTTTCTTTTTCCAACCAAGGTCTCATTGTATAGCCCAGGTTGACCTTGAACTTGAGATCATTCTGCCTCAGTCTCCCAGCTGGAGATTTTAGGCTTGCTTCCCAGAAATCTCTCAGTCTAATCCAGTTGGTAATTAGGATAAACCAGCTCAGGTCGTTTCATCGATTTTTGAAATACAGGGGACCACACCCAGGGCCCCACACATGACAGGCAAGCCGTCTACCACTGACCTGGATCCCCAGCCCTTGTTTACCATTTTCAGCAACTACCAAACTTTTTAAATATATTTCTTATTTTTTGCAATACCAGGGATTGAATTCAGGATCTCGTGCTTGTGAGGGCGGCACAGTGTCACTGAGCTACATCTCTGGTCCCCAAACTATTTTTTTCTTTTTCTTTTTGGCGGTACTGGGGATCGAACTAGGGCCCTTCTGCTTCCAAGGTAAATGCAGTACCACTTGAGCTAAATCCCCGGCCCCCAAACTATTTTCTAAAGTGGCCTGTGCCTTCTTCCATTCCCACTCTGCATGCATGGAGAAGGGGTCCATGTGAATTTAAAACTTTGTTTCTCCCTCTAAAAGGGGTAATGACAACTGAGTTCCACCACTGTTGTGGGATTAAATGAGATTACAAGGTATGAGGGTCCACATAACACAAAGGTTTAGGCAACAGTCCTTTTCCCGTGTGTTAAGGTTCCAATCCTCAGACCTCACTCACCTGCGGACTAGGGTGACTTCGTACCTTGCAGGCAAACAGACTTCATGAACTTCCGCAGTCAGCCAGCAGGACTCCAGACCTGGGCCCCCATCCTGCCGCCCCCAGGGCCCTCAGCCCCTGGGGCTCAGCCCGCTCCTGGGTAAGATCACAGATTGCCAGAGGTGAGTTTAGCTGCGGGTGTCCCTCCGCTGGGCAGGCGCCGGCGTGCCCACGCCTGTTCTCATCGGCTGGGAGGCAAGAGCATCGATTGCTCTCCTGGAAGGAAGGTCTTCTTCCTCCGCTGTGTTCCAGCATCAGGCTGCCTCTGTTTACCCCTGGAGATCCCCTCCTCCAGGAAGCTGTCCTCCCACGCCTGGAGGTCACCACAGCTGCTGCGTCAAGAGTGACCGCGTGTAACAGTCACCTCACCCCCACCTCCCAGTGCCGCACGTGTAACAGGCGTTCGGTACCCATCGATAACCGCAGCTGGCAAAGCACTAACGCCCACGGGCCAGTGAATTAACACCACAAAGGCTCTGGAGCTGGGCTCTGAAGAGCACAGGGGCACCTGCTCAGCGGAAGTGGAGTGCAGGGCCCCCTGGCCACAGCGAGCAGCATGCACACAGGCCCAGGAGATGGGAAACATGTGTCTGGAGCTCTGGGCCATGGGCGGTGTGGAGGAGCCTGCTAGGGGTAAGGCTGTACGTGGTCCAGTGAAGGGCTGACAGGAGCCGTGGAGGGGCCGAGTGGAAGAACATGATGAGGACCACATGGTATGGACTGAACCCAGGGTCCTGACACTGTTTCTTCCCAAGTCACTCATTCGCTCATTTATTTATTAATAGACAGGATTTCACTAAGTCACTAAATTGCCCAGCTGTTATTGAACTAAGTCACTAAGCTGCCTGGCTGATACTGAATTTGCTATCCTCCTGCCTCAGCCTCCCAGAGTGCCAGGATTACATGTGTACGTCACCACACTTAAATTGCAATCTAGATTTCAGAAAGGTCTCTGGGCTCTGGCCCGAGCAATATGACAAGTCCTTGACTCAAAAATAAAGAAATTAGGGGCCGGAGGGTTAGCTCAGTGGTTCCAGCGCCTGCCTCGCAAGCACAAGGACCTGAGTTCAATCCCCAGTGACCACATATAATGCTGGGCGTGGAGACTCACGCCCACCAACAATCAACACCGCATCCCACAATGCTGGACGTGGTGGTTCACGCCTATAATCCCAGCACTCGAGAGGCAGAGACAGGAGGATTGCTGAGTTCGCGGCGGCTTGCCTGGGCACCATAGTGAGCTCAGGGCCAGCCTGAACTACAAAGCGAGACCCTGTCTCAAAAAGCAGAAAAAAAAAAAAAAAAGAAATTAGAAGGGCTGAGATGTAGCTCAGTACCAAGGCCCTGGGTTCAATTCCCAATACCTAAAAAAAAAAAGTGGAGGGAGGGTGAGGAGGCTTCTGGGGTAGTGGGAGGTACTTTAAACTTCAGCAGATTAGCGTCATCTGGAAGGCTCACTAGGACCCAGACTTCCGGGTACCACCCTGAGCTCCACACTCTGCAGCCCTGGCGCAGCCTTGGGTCTGGATTTCTCACCACTTCTCAGGTGATGCCAAGACTGCTGGTCCGGGGGGTCCATTCTGAGAAGCCTGGTGCCGAGGATTAGCTGGAGGACATTGGTGCCAGGAAGATTCCAGGCAGCAACCAGAATGACCCAGACACAGGGCGGGTCGTGCTTCAGGTCCTGATGCTGCTCTGTCTTAACAAGATGCCCATCACCATGATAAGCCACAGAGAAACAGAGGCCACTCGAGGGAAGACCAGCTGGAATTGTGCTCCTGCCAAATGGCTCCCCATTTCTGCTCTGGGCGGCCAGACTCAGCTAGTAACAAGCTTCTTCAGAAAATACAACACAGACAAGAGGTCCAGAGCTGCCGTTGTTTAATGCCATGTTCATACACAAAGTGCCTCCCTCACCGGTGTTCAGCAGGGTGGGACCCGGCCTGGAGACAGCGACCCTGAAGTCCCGCAGCAGGAGCAGGTGCCCACGGCCCAGACTCAGCCTCGGGACAAGGGACACCTCCAAGTCTCCTTCCTGTCACCCAGGCTTGGCCGGATGGTCAGGCTTGTGGCCTCCATGGTCACTGAGGGGCCCTCTGGGAGGACAGGGCCCCGGATTGCGGGACTTCAGGATGCAACAAGAACCAGCAAACAGCCCAGAAGCTTTCACGTCAAATCCACTAAGCTGCACAGCACTCAGACACCAGAGCAGCCAAACTCACGGCAATGCCGGACACCGCAGAACACAGGCCCAGAACTTGCAGGAGGAGAAACAAAGTCAAACCACCCAGAAGCAAGGTTTCCTCTTCCTCACAGCCGTGTTGGGTGCGAAAAGGACACACCCTGACACCTTCTGTGGGGTTAAGAAATCTCTGAATTTCCAACTCTACTAACAATTTAATGCTACCCCGTTCCCTAGGGTCCCTAAGCCTTTGATAGCCCTGGGGACGTGAGTGACTTGGGGATCACCAGTAAGAGAAATTTCCTGGCAGAAATCATCTACCTCAAAAAGAAACACGTTTTTCTCCTGCCCTTGTTTTTAAAGTTTGTGTGGCCCCTAAAGGAAATAACATTCAAAACGGTAATCTTAAAGCACTCTACTGGTATGGGGAGGTTTTAGCCTGTTGAAGTGGTGGAAGTCTATAAGCCACTAACACTCTGGAAAACTGAGGCAGGAGTATCCCAAGTCCTGATTAGCAACTTAGTGAAACCCTGCATCAAAAAAAAAAAAAAAAAAAAGGAGGAGGCTTCAAGTGTTACTGGCTAGAAGGAGGCACAAGGTTTTTCCCGCACTGAGCCTGGGGCTTAATCTGAGAGGTACAGCCTGTTGTCCAGGCAGGGCGCAAAGGAGACAAGACAGAATGGGCAGAGGCAGCTGCTCAGGAAGGCCCTCTGTCCAGCCCCTCAGCTGGGCTGCTGGGGAGCGAGCTCCGGTTCCAGGCACTCAGTACTACCTCATTCCAGAGGGGTCCCGAGGGCCCTTTCTCTCCTCTGCAGCTTAATTCTGGGAGAAAACTCTAGCCAGAGCCCAGGCGTGGAGGGCCAGTGTCTCTGTCCTCAGAATCTGTAGAAACCTAAAAGGCAAAGGATAGAGACCTGGGAGCAGCAACACCACCTCTAGCCCCACTTGCTCCAAGGCGCTTCCCGGGCAGTACACTGCCCCAACCCAAGGGCCGCGGTGGTGCTTGTTCCTGAGCACGCTGGACTTCGGGGATGGCTTCTGAGGAAGCGTGGGGCATTCTGGGCTGGAGTCAAGCAAACAAAACAAGAATGGGGGCATCTGTGAGCTGTTCCCACTCCCAGGAGGGGTCCCTGTGAGGCCCCAGGCAGGTGAGCCAAAGGCAAGGCAAGACTGCCCCCTGCTGGGCATCAGCTCATACAGGCCCCGCCCCCGGCAGGCCCACCTCAGGAGCAACCCTAAGAAGCCAACTTCATATTTTAAATCAACTTAATGCTACAAATTTAAAGAAAAAAAAAGTGCTGCCTAACTGAGCCCCTGAGGAACCCCAGCTCCCTGAGGGTGGGCGGAAGTCCTCTCAGACCCTCACCCTTGGGTGCCCCTCTGCAGAAGGAACAGCCTTGAGTCACAGATCCCAGGTGGGAGGTGCAGGAACACTAACTCCCTGTCCCCAGGTGGGCCATGGGGACCTGTGGGATGGTCAAGCCTCTGGAGTAGGGTGCAGCCAAAGACCTCCTCAGGCCTAGGGACTGAGGCAACACCAGCCCTTCTCCTCATCAGCTGTGGAGGCCTGGTCCACAGTGAAGGGCCTTTCCTGTCAGCCCATCAGCATTCCAGTGACAAAATGAGGAAGAGTAAACGTGCCACCAAGCTCCAGTCACCTCTGTCCTGGGAGGTCTGTGTGAGAGCTGGTGGGAGAAAAAGGAGGACCTGAAAGAATCGGCCAGGGGATCCCAACACTCTGGGAGGCTGAGGTAGCAGGACTGCAAGTTCCAGCCCACCCTGAGCAATTATCAAGACCCTATCTCAAAACTTAAAAAGGGCTGAGGATATAGCTCAGTGTGAAGGCCTCAGGTTCAATCCTCAGTTTAAAAAAAAAAAATCCCCTTCAACAACTGTGGCAAATAAAAACCCCTCTCAGGAAGCTAGAAGGAATCAACAGGTCCTGGGGATCCTTCTTCAGGCTTCCTGTTTTCATTTCACTCCTCTATATAGGTGGAACTGCCTCTGCCTTGCCTAGGTCTGGGAGGAAAACTCTGAGGAAAGGAGCCTGTGGCAGCTGCCCCCACATTCCTGTTTTCTCAGGGGTTTTTCTTTGCTGACTCCCTGGAGCTTTTACATTCTCCAGGGAGGGAGAGGAAAGGAATTCTGTGGAAAGCAGGACTCCTTAACTGACTGATCCTATTCAGAAGCCTCAATTCTGCCTGCCCCAGGACAGCTACTAGAACTCTCTGGCCTGACATCTTAGCTGACTATGTCAGGCTGAGAACAGGTGGAGGTCTGAGGACTTGGCACTTAGGAGAACTACAGGGCTAAGTGCAATCAGCATTCCTGCAAACTGGACAACCCTTCAGAGACCCAGTCCCCACCGGAAGGAAACCAGTGAGTTGGCCTAGGCTTGACGGAGAAGTTTTGACAGAAACTAGAACACTCTCCCTGCTAAAACTCAGGGAGGACAAACAAAAACTCATCATGAAATAAATACAAAGGCATTAAGTGCTTCTTGAGAAGTCAAGGGTCCTAATTACCTCTCAAAAGGAGGTGGCAGGGCCTTTTCCCTGAACCTGGTCACCTGTACCTATAGTCCTTCATGTGAGAGGTCAGAGGTCAGAAGGACAGGACCCAGCCCCTGATACCCTCCTCACCCACATCCTCCACATCTCCCAGACACCTGCTGGCAGGGAGGTTGGGAAGGGGAGAAGACCATCATCCCCCAAGGGCGGCACCCTGTGTCCAGTGTCGCCAGTGGGTAGAGGCCCTGTCAGTCTGTGAGGAGGTAGAGACAGGTATGGCGCTGCTGGGGGCAGGCAAGGCTGCTCAATTAATCAGCAGATCCCCAAGGTCATAGGAGTCAAAGAGGTCGCTGACGCCTTCTCCGCCGTCCAGGCCCCACAGGTAGTCGTCCTGGTCCAGGGGTGGGGAGAAGCTGATCAGAGGCGAATTGCAGGCCAGCGACGGAGACAGGAACTGGTCCTCAGTCTGCTGCAGAAGGGGATGTGTCGGCTCCAGCATGCTGTCAGAGGCCTCCAAAGGGACAAGGGAAGATGGTGGTGGTGGAGGCGGTGGCGGTGGCGGGTCCTCCTGGGGAGTTGGTGCTGGCGCTGGAGACAAGAGAGAAAAGGTCACCCCTGGCCCTCAGCACAGGGGACGACCTTCCTGCTTGCTCTCTGAACGGCTCCTTCCCCTGCCTGCTCCCGCCTAACGGCACAGGGACACTCTTCCCTGTGAGCACCAGCCCTGGAAACCTCCCTCACTCCCCACACCCTCTCTTCCCTCCGGTGGATGCCGCCTTCTGCTCTCCATGCCCATCTCCACTCTGCACCCAGCACATTCCTTCTTTCCCCGCATAGTTAACTGTCCTCATGCATGAATCGTTCCCAGCAGTGCACCCAAGTACTCTGACGTCTTTCAAAAGGAGCCTCCCAGGCTGGCCACTGTGGCTCAGGTCTGTTATCCCAGCATTCAGGAGGCTGAAGCAGGAGGATCACCATGACTTTGAGGCCAGCCTGTGCTACACAGTGAATTCAAGGTCAACCTGAACTACATAAGGAGACCCTGTGGGTCTTCCCTACGGGGGAGTCCTTTTGACAAATGGTGCTGAGAAAACAGGATGTCCACATGCAAAGAAATAATATCTAACAAGTTAATTATCTAATAAAATGAATTCAAAATAAAAGACTAAAACTAAGATCTAAAATTATAAACATAAGGTCTTGAGTTCGATTCCCAGTACCAAAGAAAGAAAACTATAATTTTAGAAGAAAACAGAACAGCATCATGACATTGGATTTTCCACTGATTTCTTGGATGACACCAAAGACCACCCAAAAGTACTCTAAAAACAGATACAATGGACTTGCTGGCTATGGCTGTGAATGCCTGTCACCTCAGGATTTTAGGAGGCTGAGGCAGGAGGATTATTCAAGCCAAACCTGAGTAACTTACTGAGATCCTATCTTAAACAAGAGCTAAGGATATAGCTTGGTGCAAAGGCCCTGGGTTCAATCCCCAGTATTACAAATAAATATTAAAATGTTGAGGCACAAAAAGATAAAATCAACATAGTAAAAAAGGTAACCTGAAGAGTGGGAGAAAATATGAATTATTTGCAAAACACAACAACAAAACACCTGGCTCAAAAATGGAAAGGACTTGAATAGATACTTCTCCAAAAAAGATATGCAAATAGGCAGTGAGCTCAATGTCACCAGTCAGGGTTTTGCAAATCAAAATCACAATGACATATCACCTCACACTCATGTCCCGCCACCTTCAAAAAACAAAAACTGGCAAGGATGCAGAGAAACTAGAATCCTTGTGCATTACTCGTAGGGATGTAAAATGGTATATAACCACTATGGATAAGTTTCCCTCAAAAATAAAAACTAGCAGGGCTGAGCATGTAGCTCAGTGGTAGACTTGCATAAAGTCTAGGTTCAATCCCAGCACCATACACATAAAAAAAAAATTTTTAAATGGCCAGGTGGTGTACTCCTGTCATCTCACTCTTGGGAGGCTGAGGCAGAAGGATTCCCCGAGTTCAAGACCAACCTAAACTACATATTGAGATGCTATCTCAAAAAATTAATTAATTAAAAAAGAAAAATATAATTACCATATGATTCAGCAATTCTATTTCTTGGCATATACCCCAGAGAATTAAAAATGGCATCTCAGGGCCGGAGGGTTAGCTCAGTGGTTCCGGCGCCTGCCTCGCAAGCGTAAGGACCTGAGTTCGATCCCCGGTTACCACATATAATGCTGGGCGTGGTGGCTCACGCCTGTCATCCCAGCACTCGGGAGGCAGAGACGGGAGGATTGCTGAGTTCGCAGCGGCTTGCCTGGGCACCATAGTGAGCTCAGGGCCAGCCT
>PVIC010057672.1:0-10617 GCA_004025085.1 Thryonomys swinderianus
GGGCATCGTGGCTCATGTCTATAATCCCAGCACTTGGGAAGCAGAGGCAAGAGGATTGCTGAGTTTGAGGTTTGCCTGTGCTACATAGTGAGCTCAGGGCCAGCCTGAACTACAAAGCGAGACCCTATCTCAAAACAAAAAAAAAGAGAGTATATTCATTTTCTATTTCTGAGCATGAAATTATCCCCAAACACAATGTGTTTAAAAGCTTACCTCATATTTTCTGCAGGCCAAGGAATTCAACGTGGGTTACCTGGGTCCTCTGCCTCATAATCTATCACAAGGCTGTAATGGAAGTGTTTGCTCACGATCTATGTTCTTACCTAAAATCTTGACTGGTCTAGAATATGCTTCTTCGATGCTAGGTAGTTATTGGCTGTGTTCAGTTTCTATGAGGGTACTAAACTGAAGGCCTCAAATCCTTGCTGTTTCTAGTCTGGGGCAGTCCTTAATTGCTTTCTTTTCTTTTCTTTTCTTTTCTTTTTTCTTTTCTTTTCTTTTTCTTTTTTTTTCTTTTATTGAGTTTCTTAGGAGCCCCTCTAAGATGCACAGTTTCAGCATAGCCTGGGAAACACAGAAAATTGATGACATCCTGTATCAAAATAAAAAATTTAAAAAGAGCTGGGAATGTAGCTCAGTCCAAAATCACTGTGTTAAATATCTAGTACTACAAAAAAAAAAACTAAAAATAAGAAAGTACACAAATCATGAAAACAACAGAAAGAATCTGATAGAAAAAAAAATAAAAACCAATATGTCATAATTTGCACAGTACTGTCCCTCAGTGTTGTCATGAATAGCAGAGGACAAGAATCACTGACAGCAATCACAGAGCTAGCTCCCATATGTGCTACCTGTTCAAAAATGCCAACTCTAAAACTCTACCCAAGCTTTTCAGTTTACAGATGAGGAAACTGAGGGTCAGGATAACTTCTTTATTCATGAAAACTGAGAAGCAAGTAAGCACCCAAATTGGCTCCCTTGTTACCTTCACTGCCTGTGTGCACCATGCTGTTCCTACTCTGCCAGGCCTGTTTGTCCTCCTGCCTAGGAGTCAGGGGACTGTGGGTTAAAACCTCTATGTACTGTAAGCCAAATAAACTGCTTCCCCTCCTGTTGTCATCGCAGGGCTGCACATAGGAGGGTGAGGCGCAGAATCACACAGGCACACCAGACTCTGGGAGGTTTCTGGAACACTTCCATTCAATGAATGCAGTGTAGGGCATTATATACCACAAGTGGTGGGAGGGGTTTGCGGTGGCTATTGGGGATTGGTCTTTGGTTGTCAGAGGAGGGGCCCAACATTGGGGAGGACCAGGCAATCTCCAGCTGTGACATGCCCTTTAGCTCTATGCTCACTTAGGTCTCAGCCTAGTCTGCCGAGGGCCAGCGGCTCTCTCAGAACCTAGGAAACTGGCATGTGATGCTGTTGGCTCAGCTAGACCTGGCTTCGCCATCACCCTCCAACTTTAGGTGTTGAGTATTTTGTCTCAGCAACAAGAGTAACGGACACAGAAATTTGGTAACAGAGAAGTGGGGTCATTGCTATAACATTATCTGGCCATGTGCCTTTAAATCCTTTGGCACTGGATTGTGGGAAAGGGAAGAGTTAGCAAAGATTCAGAGATGTCAGCTACACAAGCAGAGCTGGAATGCCTTAGGCTATTTTGTACAGGAGTCTGTAATCCCAGCACTCAGTGGGCAGAGGCAGGAGTACTGCTGCAAGATCATGGCTAGCCTGGGCTACATAGTGATTTCAGAGTCAACCTGAACTACAAAGTTAGACCCTATCTCAAAAAAAGTTTTTAAAAAATTAAGAAATAAATAAATGAAATTCCCTTGTTGGCTTGCCTCCCATGCAAATAAGGCACTGAAACATTTGTCTTTATCTTACTTTCTTGTCTCTGTGACCTAATGTTTCCAACACTCACAGTTTAAAGGAGGAAAGGTTTATTTTGGCTCCAAAACAGGGCTACAAGGTGAAAGAGAAACAGCTCATGGCATGGCAGGTAGGAGGCAAAGGGAGAGATCAAGAGAGGAAAGAAGATAAAGCCTGGTAGGCCACATGCTCCTGACCCACCTCCATCACCAACCTTCACTTCCAAACACCATTTTTAGCTATGAACTCATCATTGGACTAATCTACTGCTGAGTATTATACTCCCATGGTCCAATCACCTCCCAAAAGCCCCACCCACAAATCCATGAGGTTTCGGAGGACATCTAGATAGAAGCCATAACATTCCTATCAAAAACTCATTTGTTGTCATGCCAGGTGTACACTGTCCCATAAGAATATTCACCTGGGCCAGAGATTTAGCTCAGTGGTTCTGTTGCCTGCCTCACAAGCGCAAGGTCCTAAATTCAATCCCGGTAACCACAGACAATGCTGGGCGTGGTGACTCACACCCACCAACCATCAATACCACATACCACAGTGCTGGATGTGGTGGCTCATGCCTGTAATCCCAGCACTCCAGAGGCAGAGACAAGAGGATTGCTGAGTTCAGAACTTGCCTGGGCTACACAATGAACTCAGGGTCAGCCTGAACTACAAAGCAAGACCCTGTCTCAAAAAATCAAAGAATAATAGAAAACTTGTTGTGGGAATGTGATGAGGGGAAGGAATAAACATGATACAGAAAGAAAATAAAAGAGCATGTATGGGGGGGAGGGGGGAGTGGGTGGGGATATGGGTAAAAATGAGAATTAACTTGTGGCATATACTGGTATAAATTTCCCAATGTTATATGTGATTTTGAGATGTATATAAATTGTACCAATAAAGAATTCAATAAAAAAAAATAAAAAAATAAAAAAAATCAAAGAATATTCAACTGGGCCAGAGATTTTTTTTTTTTTTTGAGACAGGGTCTCGCTTTGTAGTTCAGGCTGGCCCTGAGCTCACTGTGTAGCCCAGGCAAGCCTCGAACTCAGCAATCCTCCTGCTTCTGCCTCCTGAGTGCTGGGATTACAGGCATGAGCCACCACTGGGCCAGAGATTTAGCTCAGTGGTTCCGGGGCCTTTCTAGCAGACACAAGGTCCCTGGTTCAACACGGTAACCACATACAACAATACTAGACATGGAGATTCATGCCCACCAGCAATCAGTACCACATACCACAATGCCAGGTGTGGTGGCTCATGCCTGTAATCCCAGCTCTCAGGAGGCAGAGGCAGAGGATTGTTGAGTTCAAGGCTTGCCTGTGCTACACAGTGAGCTCAGGGTCAACCTGAACTTCAAAGTGAGACCGTATCTCAAAAAATAAAAGAATATTCACCTGATATAAATGAGTTATAGAATGTATGATAGATTTTGTGAAATAGGAAATATTCAAAGGGTATGTGGTAGGCAAAAGTAATGAGGGGAAAGAATAAGTATGATTTGAAAAGAAAAAGAAAGCACATGTATATAGGGGTCAAGGGTTATGGGGTGTGTAGGGTTATGGGTAAAAATGAGAATTAACTCCTGTCATATACTGGTACAAATACCCCAATGTTGAGTGATTGTGGGCTGTATACAAAATGTACCAATAAAGAATTGAATTTTTAAAAAAAGAATATTCACCTGGCTTTTCCCTAGATGTAAACGAAGAATCAGAAACAGTGTCTTTTAACTGGCTGTTCTCACATGTAAATGAAGGGTTGAAAAGAGCATCTTCTGATTGGTCCTGTAAAACCTGCAAGATTCAAATGAGAGACAGCCACAGTGCTCAGCCTGGTGTTATTTTTGGTCTCATGTTTTGCTCATGTCCTCTTTTTACAATCATCTGGTTTAATCTGCTAGCCACAAATTTGTATAGTCTTTGATACATTCTACCCATTTGGTTGTCTGGTTTGCAGCACCTCTAATCAACTTCCTCAGCCCTCCAAATGGAGGTTCAATGACATGAGTTTCTATGTCCTTTATCTGAGGATTATTAAAATAGTAACTGACTGTTTAATAATACAGAGTGCCTATCCTCCCACCATCCCCAACTCTCTTCTAAGCAAGAATTATGATTGTTCAGTTTTGTTTTTTGCTTTGTTTCTTTTTGTTTTATACTAGAGGATGAATCCAGAATCCCATACTAGAATGCAGAATCCCTACTAGATAAGTGCTCAAACTTGTGATGCTCCCACTTCAGTCTCCCAGTAGCTGGAATTACAAGGATGTACCACCATGTCCAATTTAAAAATGCTGTTTTATGCATTTTTATTTCCCTTCAAGTTTTAGAAGTTTCCATTTAATGAAAAAATTCACAGACTGACAAAAGTTGAAAACTGCAAGAAGGCACAAACGCTGGAGGAAGAAAAATGGTAGTTTGCTATTGAGAGACATATAATATCCTCAAAGTGTCAAATAAAAAAGGTCCTTAAGTAATTTTTATGGGGTGAAATGGAGTCAATGAATTAATGGGAACAAGGGTCGCACTGCCCAACTAGGGAAGTTCACGATGAGGAAATATGAAGACCTCAGGTAATGCCAACCTCTTGCCCTGGCCCTGAGCTAGTTAGCATTTCCACTCTTCCACTTCTTCATTTGCATGAGGAGAGTCTTAGCTACTTTATAAAAGAGTATGTAACAGAAAGACACTTGAAGGAATAGACCAATAAAAATCTCAAGTTAACATGCAATGTCTGAAAAGAGAAAAACTCTAATATCCTCTTTACTTCTGTTCTGGTACCTTTATCCATTCCCCAATCCTCCACACATGGATCCCTAAGTAAACCAGATAGAGCTACACATTTTGTACAAGGTATTTTGGATTCCTCCATGTCGTAAATTTGCCCCTACAAGGAGATAAAATGGTAGGTCTTATAAAGAAAACAACAGTTCATATCCTTCTCAGTATGCAAACATAAGGGAAATGGAGTAATACATAATTAATTATAATGCTTCTATTGATAGAAGAATCCAGAAACACATCAGTGACATGTGTGAGGTCTTTAGTTTCTACTTTAAAAAACAAAGTCTATTTCATATTTTTCTATACACAATCAAAGGAAGTTTGCATTTTTACTAAACTAGTTTTTATATACTTTACAAGATTTGAACAGATCGGGCCAGCGACTTAGCTCAGTAGTTCTGGCATCTGCATTACAAACACAAGGTCTTGAGTTTGATCCCCATTACCACATACCACAATGCGGGTGATTCACACCTGTAATCCTAGCAATCAGTACTACATACCACAATGCTGGGCGTGGTGGCTCATGCCTGTAATCCCAGCACTCAGGAGGCAGAGGCAGGAGGACTGCTGAGTTCGAGGCTTACCTGGGCTACATAGTGAGCTGAGGCCAGCCTGAAGAATAAAGTGAGACCCTGTCTCAAAAAAAAAAAAAAATGACCATTAAGTAGAACTAACATATATTTTATTCTAATATCTGACCTTTTATGTGGTTAATGCATGTTAAGTAGTCCTAAAATATTTTTTCTTTTATTTTCAAGAAGATAATTTGATTGTACACCTGTCAGGCACTGTGCCAAGCTTTTGTTTGTTTGTTTCAGACAGGGTCTCACCTTGTAGTTTAGGCTGCCCCTGGGCTCACTATGGAGCCCAGGCAAGCTTCAAACTCAGCAATCCTCCTGCCTCTGCCTCCCAAATGCTGTGATTACAGGCATAGGCCACCATGCCCAGCTGTGCTAAATTTTTGACATTTGCCATATTATCTAATTCAGTCCTTGTAACTCTATAGAACAGATGTCTCATCTTAATCTCATAGGTGAAAATATAAGCCTCAGAGGAAAGCAAAAGAAGGAAGGCTGATTATAATTTCTTAAATCAGAAAATGAATACAGTATGAGTTGTCACCAATACATAAAGACAATACTTTTCATTTTTCTGTTTTACAATGAACAATGGAAATATTAATTACTTATTGAACAAATGTAGGCTAAATGAGTAAGGGGTGTTTAATCTGAAGATACAAAAACAACTTCAGTGCCGGGCGTGGTGGCTCATGCCTGTAATCCCAGTACTCGGGAGGCAGAGACAGGAGGATTGCTGAGTTCGAAGCTTGCCTGGGCTACATAGTGAGCTCAGAGGCAGCCTGAACTACAAAGTGAGACCCTGTCTCAAAAAAAAAAAAAAAAAAAAACAACTTCAAATATTTAGACAGCAGTCACACAAAAAATGAAAACCTTGCTCTGTGTCTCCAAAAACCAGAACTTGAGCAGTGGATAAACAGAAGTCATCAATAGGCTCTAAGAGAGTTGCACAAAGCACACTGCTTAATATTTCTTTCCCCATACCATGCATTTACATCAAACTATTCCCTTCTTGTGAGAGGAGATACATTACAACTTAATATTGTCATGAATGTCTTAAATAAGTTGCATTTTCATGCCAAGCAGTCCACTGCCAACAAAGGATGCACTCAAACTATTGGAAAAAATCTAAAGTTACCAAGCTGGTTTACTAAAGAGGCAGTCTGTTTGTTCCTTGGATACTTGTCTAGATTCTATATCAATTATCCTCAGGAGGGGGGAGGGAAGAAAGGGTACAATGTTCTTCAAACAGGGTGAGTCACAGTTCCTAGGACTGCTTCACCCCAAGTGAGCAACTGCAGCCACACAGCGGCCCAGACAGGAGAGCGGGGTGCGCTGGGGCAGGCAGAAGGCACGTGACAACCACTCCTCTCCATGAAGCTCTCTGCTTATTTTCTGAGTCACTGGGAAATATAAACTAAACACATAATACTGACGGGCCCTGTACAGATTGTCTAATATTACAATATTACATATTCTCATATTGTAAAATTAATATTATAATATAGAGCAGTTTCAACTATTCTGCATAATGTTTAAGGTCAAAGTATATATAAAGTACTCTGTATTACACATACAACCACCATGGCTACTCAGTATTTCTTCCATCTCTCACGTCTGTATCAATTGATGGTAGTAATCTACTTCGCAAACCAAAAGCAAACAAGATGTAAATTCCAATGCAAGAAGTTGCCTCAAATAATGAAAATAAGAGTATTCCCATCCATAGAGGAGTGATGAGAGTATGTCAGCGCGTAAAACATTCATTGCTGTTGGGAGTTACTACTTGCAAAGCGCTTTTCCCAGGTAACATTTGGTAAAATGTAATATCTTATTGAAAAGAAGTAGTCCAAGGAAAGGAAATGTTAGTGGTTTATATTTCTCAAGGAAAGCTGGCCTTCTTTCTTAGACTGATCCTTCACAAGTGCAAACATCCTAGGACTTACGTCTAGTAATGAACCCACGCCAGTATGGAGAGCGGGCTGCGGGGCGTTAGAAGGAGGCAGTCAGTCCTTTACATCCAGTCGCGTCTCTGGGCACCTCTTTCATCTGGCTTTGATGTCCCTGTTATTTCTGTGGTACAGTTCCACCAACGTGGTACCATAATTTGTTCTAACAATTTTTACTTAGGAAATTTCACGAGATTGACAAAAATAAGTCTGCCCAGTAACATCATGCCCCGTGGCACACTGAGCAACACTTCCTGCCCCTTCCTGTTTGCCTGGTGCCCCATCGCAGGGCCCGGTAACCGACAAGTAAGGAGGGGCAGCAGCCCTTCAGGCAGCCTCCATACTGCAGACTTGTGAGAACTATTGTAGAGTCTAAAAAATTAGAATTGTTTTTCATCACTGCTGCCATGTGGTTGATATACTGTGATTTATAAGACTAGAAACATACCCCCACTCACTGCTCATCCCCTTTATCATTTCTGAACCATCCCCAAGATCAATGAAGGAAATAATCTATAAGATGCTAGAATATAGTGCTTCCGTGTTGTCATCTGACTGAGCTCTGAAAGCTCCAAACACAGTAGCTGGAAGGATAAACTGTAACAGATAGTACAGCTCAGGGACAGACCTTTGGCAATAAAATGGTGACAGGAAGGGTAACCGATGCTGATGACATAAAATAGGGCAATACAAAAACATGGAAACTCTGCACTCTTCACTAACCCCTGTCCACCACATTCTCTAAATTCAGCTCAACTTGAATATAGTGATCTCACCTGAATTCTACTCAAGTGACGACCCAAACCCAACCAAGTAGGAGCAAACTTTAACTCTTCACTGATTCAGCATTTGTGTGTTCTATTTCTAGTTCATCATTTGTAGCAAGGTTTTTTTGTTATTGTTTTAAGACAGGGTCTCACTTCGTAGTTCAGGCTGGCCCTGAGCTCACTATGTAGCCCAGGCAAACCTCAAACTCAGCAATCCTCCTGCCTCCTGAGTGCTGGGATTATGGGTGTGAGACACCACGCCCAGCACTGTGGTGTGTGGTAATGGGGATCAAACTCTGAACCTTGTGCTTGGAAGGCGGGCACCGGAACTGCTAAGCAAAATCCCCAGCCCTGTAGCAACTCTTTCATTTTATATTTTTTTAAAACTACTCCAGATCTGCATATATTAGTTTTTTCTCTTAGCAAAGAGGATCTATAATTGAATATATCATAGGTGTTGCCTAGTAATTAAATTCAAGCATACAAATATGTGTTTATGGCACATACTGAGCAAGTATTTGATGTGAATTGCAATAGGCTTGGAAAAGACAAAGATGAAAAAGACATAGTGCCTTAACACGCACTCGTGAGGCTTAACATTTAGTAGACAAGCAGGACCTGTGAACAATTAACAAAAGTACACAGCAGAATGTCATAACTGCTTGTTTAAGTAGCTAATCTATCCACTAATGCTAAAAAAAAAAGTTACTTAGAACGATCACAGAGGAAGAATTACTTTACACTCAAAAGGGAAGCTAAGGCTTTGAAGTAAGACAGGTGTAAGTAATTCCAAAAGACAAAACATGACAAGGGGGCATTTCAGACTGAGCCTAAGCAAGTATGGAGACCAGATTGTCAACTACCCTCAGAAAATGGACAAGTGTGATGTGGCTTCAGGCTGCTTTGGGAAGGAAAAAATGGGATAAAAGGAGGACAGTGTAGTTGCAGTCACTGGAAAAGACACTGGAAGTCATCAGAAACATGTATTTGGACTTCATTCTGGGGACCACTAGTTTACAGGTGTGCCTCACTCCATAACATCTTTAGTACCTTAAGGATCTAATTTTCTAAAGACTATAGTCTGTGAAATACTACTTTAGGCAAAAAGGACTCATCATTTACAGTACCTGGATGGAACAGGGTCATGACAGTCTCTTTCATATCTCATATATGCTTGTCTATTGCTCATTTAAAAAATAAAAAGAAGTTTCAAGCAGTATGGAATCACTAACAAGACCCAGAAACCAAGCCACCAATGAACCAGCCTTGCAAGTGAGGAAAGAACAAGCAACAGGGTGAGTTAAGATCAACTGTTTTCATTGTAGTGAAATGTACACAACACAAAATGTATCGTGTTAGCCCTTTAAGTATACATTTTGGTAGTCTCAAGTTCATTTTCAGTGATCTCAGTCATCTATCTCATAACTTTGGCACGATGCCAATCAGAAACAGTGACCCCCAGCTCCTCCCACACCATTCCACTTTCAGTCTGTAGGTAGGCACCTCCTGTAAGAGAATCACACCATATCTGGTGTACTTCACTGCATAATGCTTTCAGGATGAGTCATTTTTTAAAAGAGGTAGCCAGAGGTCCATGAAAAATAAAAATAAAGAACCACACATAGTATTGGCCTTAGCTACAATTACTAACAAAAAGTCAAGCAATTCAAATCTAAACACTGAAAGTACTTAAATCCACAGCACTGAAAGGTAAAAAGGCCTTAAAAGTTTCTTCCAGAGGTTAATTGTCTTATAAAATGTATAGAGCTTTAAGATACTACCTTCCCCTGTCATGTCATTCCTTGGGTACTTGTGTCACACTCTGTCACCTGCTGGAGACTAATCGGCATCATCACAGCCTTCAAAGGGCCTTGCTTCTGTTTAAACATCCAGTACATGTCAAACATCACAGAGCCTACCAAAGCTACTGTGCAAGATCTACCAGAAATAAGAGCATAGACTGACGATTATGTTTTCATTTATCCCAAATGGCTATCTTTCAAGTCCTAAGCAGCAGAAAATAACCTGATTAGCACTCAAATATCAAAGGCAAAAACATGACTGTTTTGCCACTCTGGGGAGCTTTCACGAGGAAAGCAAACAGAAAATGTAGGTGCGCTTGTTATAAGGAAGGAAAGCTGAGAAAGAGGAAGTTATCAATGTACACCTCTTTTTTATCTTTTTTAAAGTTTAATTGTATGTTTATTGCTACATGTGTGCAGTATGTAGTAATTACATTCTTTTTTTTGAGACAGGGTCTCACTTTGTAGTTCAGGCTGGCCCTGAGCTTACCACGTAGCCCAGGCAAGTCTCGAACTCAGCAATCCTCCTGCCTCTGCCACCTGAGTGCTGGGATGACAGGCATGAGCCACTATACCCAGCACTGTGGTATGTGGCACTGATTGCTAGTGGGCAGTTACCAGGGATCGAACTCAGAACCTTGCTCTTGCGAGGCAGACGCCAGAACCACTGAGCTAAATCTCTGGCCCAATAACCACATTCTTTATATGGAGTCAGTGTATGTGCATAACTAATGCTAATTCCTTTTTCATCTTCTCCCTTCCTACCCCCCATCTCTTGATCGCCTTCTCTTTTGCAAAAGGTCTATCTCCCTCTTTCCTACCATCTGTCTTCTATTTTGCTCTTTAT
>PVIC010057673.1:0-10576 GCA_004025085.1 Thryonomys swinderianus
GTGCTGGGATTACAGGCGTGAGCCACCACGCCCGGCACTGTGGTATATGGTATTGATTGCTGGTGGGCGTGAGTCACCACACCCAGCATTGTATGTGGTTACCGGGGATCGAACTCAGGACCTTGTACTTGCGAGGCAGGCACCAGAACCACTAAGCTAAATCTCTGGCCTGGTAATTTTCAAACTTATACAAAGTCCTTTATTTATTTATTTTTTTTTTTGAAGACAAATGCTTTTAGTAAAAGCAGTTCTCTGTAGGAGCAAATAAAAGTGTTTCAGCAAGAGTTCTATGGAGGGAGATAGAGAAGAACAGCCTAGATTCATGAAGTGAACTAGAAAAAAGATTATTTTCTATATTCAAATTTTTTTTATAAAGTACTTCTTATGTTCCACAATAGTGCCTTTTATTTGTCTTGGTCTCTTTAAGCCTTGAAGGATTAAGAGTAGAAGAGGATATTGAATTGAGATGGATTCTGTTGTGCTGTTCTCTGAGAAAGCGAAGGCCCAGCCTCTGGGCCTGGCTGCAGTGGCTCATTTGGTTGTTTAGCTTGGAAAAGGATTCGTAGCCCTGAGACATTTGCTTAGCAAAACACAGGATCTAGGGAGAAAGTGGGAAAGTTCCTCTTTACATTAGACCCTCAGAACTACCAGGAAAGAGGTTTCATCTGCATTAGAAATGTGTTAAAAATCTTACTGGACTGAAATTTCAGTGCACTGAAAAAATCAAAGTTTCAGTATCCTTTTGTTGTCTTATCACACAAGGTTAATTGTTTGCTTGTGTTGGGGACAATGTGTAACATAATCAGAATGCTCTTAAACTGTTAGTTCCAACAGTGCACGCCCACAGGGCTATTCAAAAGGATCTACAGAATACTGAGATTCTTAGGAGCTGAAGCCAGCAGTCCTGCCTCCCACCAGCGAGACTTCCTATGGAAACTGTGACGTTTCTGACCAGCCTGTGGACTTAGAGGGCAGACTCCTGCGGCACAGGGCTCTGGGCTGTACTTCTTGGGCAGCCCTGGCTTTTCTGCCTCTTATGCTCTGCGAAGGCAGAGGGGGAAGAGCTGAGCTCGCTTCACGGCATAGTTGAGGCTTTTTTTTTTTGAGACAGGGTCTCACTTTGTAGTTCAGGCTGGCCCTGAGCTCACTATGTAGCCCAGGCAAGCTGCCGCAAACTCAGCAATCCTCCTGTTTCTGCCTCCCGAGTGCTGGGATGACAGGCTTGAGCCACCACGTCCGGCACTGTGGTGTGTGGTATTGATTGCTGGTGGGCGTGAGTCACCACGCCCAGCATTCTATGTGGTTATGGGGATTAAACTCAAGACCTTGTGCTTGCGAGGCACGCGCAGGAACCACTGAGCTAAATCTCTGGCCCCAGTTTTTTTTGTTTTGTTTTGTTTTTGTTTTTTATTAGACAGGGTCTGTCTCGCTTTGTAGTTCAGGCTGGCCCTGAGCTCACTATGTAGCCTAGGCAAGCCTCGAACTCAGCAGTCCGCCTGTCTCTGCCTCCCAAGTGCTGGGATTACAGGCGTGAGCCACCATGCCCGGCAAGTTGAGGCTTTTGAAACCCAAGCGACGGCTTCCTCACCAGCACCCAGAAGAGCTGGGGTTGCCGTTCGCCAACTCAGCCGTGAGGTTAACTTAGTTAGGAGGCTGCGTGGGCTGCCCCGGCGGGAGCACCATCTCTGCTTGCACAAACATGATTTATCCTTTACTTTTTATAGTCCATTTATTTCCCACCTACCTTTTTCACCCCGCAGTGCCCTAATGAAGTCATAAATCTCTGTAAAATGCTATTTTGTCTCCATGGAAATAATAGCATTGAATCTGGAATTTTATGAATGCACTGTGCCAACCGGAAGTCTAGGTAAAGAAGAGGGAAAACATGGCCTTGGCAATGATTTGCAAGTTTCGATCTCATCTGACGTCTCTCTGGCTCTTTCAGACTTTTTAATGTATTAAAGAGAAAAGTCCATCCTGGAGTAATAAGTTAGGGAATCTGAGACAAGCAGTGGCTTGTGAGGGACAAAAGGTAGTGAAACATGTCAGCTTGGTTTTTTAAGGCTGAAAAAAACCCTGCAGCCCAAAGTTGCAGGATAAACAGCCAGGCATTAAATTCATGGCTAATGTAATTAGTCATTTTATTTGGAATACCTGAAATTCAAAATGAATGAAAGTTAATTCTGAACTTAATGCCACCAGGTACAAACATGCTCGTCGGTAACACACTCGTCATGGGTTAGTCATCTTCATGCTTGCATAACACCATTGTTATTCTCCTCTCCCTCAAATTCAGAAATGCATCTTGATTCTTCCAGCCCTTAGAAGGGCTCAGAAACTGTTACTGGTGCATAACACCTGAGAAGTCCAAGCAACAGGCTCTGAAGCAACCAGAGAATAAAAACAGTGCGTCTGTGGTTTAAGTTCAGCAGGCACCAGAAACTGACCTCCTGTGTAGGCCCCTTTGTGAGCAAAGTCCTGGTTTCAGAGCTCAGTTCTGTTCTGCCTCGGGAGCCCAGGACCCACTTCGGGGTCATTCTGAGACCAGGCTGACTCAGAGGAAGGACCCCTCCTGTTGAGTCATCACCCACTTCCTGTGCACCTGGAGTTTTCTTTGGGGGTCTCCTTCCAATTCAGGTGGCCTCTGGACTTAACCTGGTGGGACAGGAAAGTCAGAAAGATGAGAATCAAACATTTGTGGGTCATATTTGCAAGCTCACCTCACACCTACAGAAAAGCGTCTCTCTGTACCTTGAGCAGTTTGTATTAAGGAGAAATAAATAAGTGGGGGGAGAAAAACCCAGAACTTTCTATGAATATCTAGACGCCTCTGGCCAGGGCTTAAAACACTCCCTCAAAATGTGGTGCTCTACTGGCATGTAGACTTTCTGTATGGAGACACAGAAAGATGTACCCTCAGAAAGGGATTATGTTTTAATCACTTACCCCTCTCAGACCAGGCTCGGGTAAAGGATTGGTACCTAAGGGAGCAATGCTCGAGGGATATGATCACCCATAATCCTCCCAACCTACAGTGTTGACTGCACATCAGAGAGGAGAGCATCATGGGAAACCACACAGCAAACCAAATAGCTGTGACAGAGAAACTGTGGCCCTTAGTGGTAACTGGTTTTATCCCTGGACAGGGAGAAAGAGACAAGAAACATTTTCTCCCATGGAATAAAAAATGAAAATAAGAATTTTTGTCATTGTTAGTATAACTGCATTTGTCAAATTCAGAACAAACAATATTGTTCAGAATGTAGACAATTTATTTTAAACCAAAAAATAATACAGGCTTCCTGAAGTGGAGGATTCTCCATTGCAAAAGTATGG
Source organism: Thryonomys swinderianus (assembly GCA_004025085.1). NCBI lineage: Eukaryota > Metazoa > Chordata > Mammalia > Rodentia > Thryonomyidae > Thryonomys > Thryonomys swinderianus. The sequence goes on from PVIC010057673.1 coordinate 3,337, forward strand.
CATCCTGTGTTTCTTTGCCTTTTGTTACTTCATCGGGGATCAGTTCTGGGATTCACTGAGCCTTTTCCCAGCATTTCTTCTTGCCACTTGCAAGGCCACAAGGGGACCGTTAAACGTGTGGTGTCCTGGACAGATCGGGTACAGCAGAGCGTTCCCCTTAGAGGGGCTTCCAAGAGCAACACGCACAGGAACTCGCTGCGCACCGTCCCGCGTGGCCCCAGTCACCTGCCCTCCCCGCAGAAGGTAACCCTGGTCCGCAGCACGGCTTGGCCTCCCGACCTCCTTACAAGCAAGAGGAAGGCGAACACCAAGCAGAGGCTGCCAGGTGGGGGGCTGTGTGGGATCCCCAGGGGGCTCAGTGGTCAGTGTTCAGATGGGGTGAGCATCCCACTTGAAACAGTAAAGTGTCTTATTTTAACCCTGAATGAATAGTAGGCATGTGGATAGATTGTCATCACACCCATTTTTAAGAAGTTGGGGTTGTTTATGGGCACACCCGTCTCCTCCCAGCCTCAGAGGCTTTATGATACAGTATTTAGAAAGTTTTTTTAGGGGGTGGTTCTGATGAGAAGAGATAGTACATAGAGGATAATTCTCTTCGTTTGAGTAATGTTTTAATTTTATTCAGTACCTACTGAATTAGGCAGCTTGAGAGTTGTTAAAACAAATGTGCCGAAAGGACAGCAGTGTGGAAGAATTGAAAATTATGTTTGCATTGTTCTACCCCAGATGCATGTACTTATGTATCTTCTTGAATATCTGTATTCACTTTGTCTCTACTTTATCTTTTTCCCTTATTGAGTTCATTGGTATATATTACATACACATTATGATCACACTCATCATTGACCTTCAGTCACCTGGGGGAGACAAGGAGTGTGGTGTGGCGGGAGGAGGAGGCACGGAAGAGGGCAGTCCGCTCGCTGTCTGGGCTCTGGCCACGTGCCCGGCAGTGACGTAGGTGGCATGTGTACCTCTGGCTCTGGCTCAGTGGGATGGTGGAGATAAGAGGTCCACTTCACAAGATGATGGTGGGACCGAGCGATAAACCTCTTTGCAGATTCCTTGCCTATAACAAATAGTGCTTGTCAGTCCTGTTCCTGCTGTTGTGAGTTGTAGAGAGAGTTGAGTTAGAAGGGCATGGCGGGAGAACAGGACTTTCAAGCTCAGGAAACAGCCCTTGGCGGAGGGAACAGGTCTGAACACTGCCACGATCACAAAACCTTGAATTCTCTACAATCAAGGGAAGACAGAGGAGGTGTCAAGTACAATAATTTAAGACAAAAGAAACAGTGAAAGAAGTGAAAGACATCAAAGCCTAGGCCCTCCCGCACAGCCCCGGAGGAGGGACGCACACGTCCACTGTCTGGCACAACACTAGATCTTAGACTGCAAGCTGGAGTCCACACACTGACACTGCGAGGTGTTCCGGGACCGAGCGTGAGCCGCAGTTCCCAGGCAGGAAACACCGAGCTGCTGTGATCAGGACACTTGGCCAACATCATTCTGCGTTGCTTTCAGACCTAGCGAGTTTATTGATCGAATGTCACTACTTGCAGATGGGTCAGGGTCATGCTCCTATGTAGCTGATACTTACTGAGCACCTACTGTGTGCTGCGGAATTCATTAATCCATTCTGGTGTCGTGATGAGTATTGTACATGCAGGAAGAAGGGGAGTGGGGTAGGAGGCAGCTGACCGAGCTTAGGGGTCAGGGAGGTGACACCAAGAGGAAGAGGAGAGGAATCCAAGGCAGAGACCCAGGAACGCGGGAAGAACCTGCAGAACTGGAGGAGATGCCTTGTGCCCAGGTCTAGGGCTCCAGGAGAGGGAGTGGGGCCAGACCTTGGAGGGCCCTGAAGACCAATCAGAAGGCTGGGCTTTGAGTGAGGGCTGATGGGAGGCTGGGGGAGGGACGGCGGGCTCAGCTTGCATCTCAGAGTGCTGCAGTGGCCGGGAAGGGAGCGGACAGGGCCGAGAGATGCCGTGGTGCTGGGCTCCAGCAGACTACACGGGAGTCACCCCGGCCTGTGTTCGGCCCTTCAGTGCAGAGAAATGGAGGAATAGCGTAGGTGTCTGCAAGTTGGGCCAACTGGGCGAGATTACCCATTAGAAATGGAGGAATGGGAAGGTGGACACCTGAGTAGCGCACACACTGCCCAGTTCCGGAGCCCACGGCCGTTTAGAGCAGAGTCCTATAGGAACAGCTGTGGGAACCTCAGCCGCTAAGTGATGAACTGAGATTAGGGCCCCTGCCCACCGCTCTCGTGGTGGCTGGCTCTGCCCACGGAGGGCGGGGACAGAACCCAGGTAAGCCATGCCCTGGGTGTGGGTGTTACCAACCTGAAAATGGAACTTGAAGCTGTTGCAGTAGAGGAGGCCCCTTGAGGAGCTGGCTGCCATGCTTTTCCAAGAGCACATACAGAAAGGAGTGTGTCCTGTTTCACAGCCCCGCTCGCATGCAGATGTATGTGCACATGTGTATGAGGGACGGCATCTCTGCTGTTCGTAGGAATGCCCATCAGCTGTGATGTTCCAAATTGTCTTATGACACAGTAATTCCTTGGGGGTTACGGAGAGTGAGAAGAGCCATAAAACTCGAGAGTGAGTTCGGAGGCCAGACATCGGCGTTGTTTCCCTGTACTCCTCTTGAGCCCCATTCACCCCATTCTGCTTCTGTTCACGGTACTGCAGAGTCAGAGCCACATTTCCCAGAATGCCTCATGATGACTGTGTGACCTGAACCTTAAAACAGGGCTCTGAAGGCAAAAAGTGTGGGCAACTCTAATGCCACTGTCCCCTTGGAAAGGTATAGCATACTTTAGCTAGTGTATTAAATTCTGAGAAGTTTTGTAGCTAACAAAAAGTTGAACTGTTTCCTGAGACAATTCACTTTGTAAAGCCTTTTTGTACATGACAAACATCTGGAAGAAATAGTGTCCTTCGAACAAACTCTCAGAAACCCAGCATCAGCATGCCAGTGTCCAAATCTAGGGTATTTCAACAAGAATGCTGACATTCAACAGGTCAGGCACTGGGGAGGATTGGAAGGCAGTGGAATTTGTCTCCAGAAAGATAATTTTGGGACTTAAAGCTAAAGAAAGCATTGAACAGGGTTCTATATAAAGATAAGATGCATGAAGCAACCTAGCCAAGAGACCTCTTAATCCAGTGATTCTCTGAAGTCTTCTAAAATGTACTTAGCAAATTACACTGACAGCACATGTAGACTTTTTTTAATAAAAAGCCACGTGAAAAAAAAACACATACTTTTCTTTTTCTACTGAGAGCCACACTGACAACCGAGAAGGAAAATGTGTTAAAAAAAAAAATAATAGTAATAACTTTAGCCATGTGTAGTGGCTCACGCCTGTCATCCCAGCACTCGGGAGGCAGAGGCAGGAGATTGCCGAGTTCGAGGCTTGCCTGCGCTACATAGTGAGCTCAGGGCCAGCCTGAACTACAAGGCAAGACCCTGTCTCAAACAATAATAATGATCATTTTGGTTATAAAAGACTCCATGCAAACGGACACTCACAAGGTGTCAGATTGCAAAAGGAGTAATTTGCTAGTCCTGCAGAGTCTGGGGTCCTCTCAGGATTCTGGCTTCAATAGCTTCAGGCGTAAACTGCTTGTACAACAGCCCTGTAGCTAGGGATGTAGCTTAGTGGTACCAGCATCTGCCTTAAGTTTGATCCCCGACCCCAAAACAAAACAAAATAGCCCTGTAGTGGTTATCTGAAAAGCATGAAGCCTTACTTAAAAGACCCACCACTGTCCTTCATAGGTTTGTCATTAATCAATTTGTGAAACTTGCACTTTAATTTCACTTAAAATGATTTTAAGAAATGTGATGTATTTTTATGGGGATTTCTCCAGGTCAGGATAAAAGTTGCATCTACTATTTTTTCCCTGAAGTGCAAAAAATGCTGCCTTTTCAAATAGTGAGCTCATGATTGAATTTTACTACCATGATTGAAGATAAGCTTTTCTTTTTCATCTTTTTGTTACTAACATTTTCGTATTTGGTTCTAAAGGCTGTAAATCCCTGACCAAGTTTTGCACTGCCCTTTGCGCTCAGGGAAACAATGGAACGCGGAGGGTTTGCTGCAGAAAATGTAAGGTGTTTGCCACAGTGCACAAGGCACAGCGGGGCAGTGCCAGGGCCAGGCTGAGGCCAGGCACTTGTGTTTCACTCAGTCAGACAGTAGTACAAGACTCACCCTGCTGCTTCGCACCACCTTCCATCCTGCTGCGTCAGAAGACACACGAGATGGCGAAGGAAACAGGAGAATGTGCCCTACAAAGCACCTAGGCCTTCTTTCTCTCGTTTCTCCTTGTGCTGAAGCCAGAGCAACAGGCACTTCCTTGAAGTCCCAGAACGATGTAATGATAAATGCAACCTTAATGTAGTTCCAAGAAAAGAAAGCCGGTTACTCCACAGCTTGCTTCATGAGGACTTGCGTCAAGCCCTCTCCTGGACTCGTTGTGCTTGTCACCTCCGTGGGAGAGAGAATCGGCTTCCCTAGGAAGTCTTCTGCCCAGGGGCCCAGCTTTTACCCACCGTGCATTTCCTAGTTGGAGCAGCTAATAAACCTGAGAATGTTTGTCTTTAGGCAGGGACCTAACAGTAAGCAAAAGAGGTGGTTTTGATAGGAGAACTGCTAAGTAATTAGAATAAAAAAGAAGAAAGGAAAAGGAGAGAAAGGGCACTGAGAGGGGCGTCCCTCGGAGGTCTTAGATGTCCTCCGCCTGCTGTCTCCCCGCTGCTAGCTGCGGCTGCTTTCCCCCTCTGTGCGACTCCACCTCGGATTCATTGTCCTCACTGGGCTCCCAGGACCCTCTAGCATCCCGTTCCCCGTGTAGTCACTCGGCTTTTTCCAGGTCTCCCCTGTGCCTAGAATAAGTACCCTTTGAAAATAGTTTCTGCAGCCCCGGGACGGGCCGGAGTTCCCAGCACGCTCCCCGCAGAGCTCTGCTGCCGAAACCCGCAGGAGTGCAGAGTCTGCACGGAGGTTCCTGGCGGCTCGGGGGAACAGAGTCCTGCAGTGGGTTGCTGGACTGTACATCCTAGAGATGGTTCGCCCAGTGTAAACAGATCCTGGCGATATTTCCGTTTATCCCAACACAAGGCTGCCATCAGATAAGTGTTAGCTCAGCAAACACATTTGCTTTGCAGGCCAGAATGCATCACTGGTTAGCAAGACTTCTTCCACTTGAAGGAAAACATTTTTCCCCCGGTGGGCGGTCACTCCATTCATTGTTCAACAGTCGGCGACACAGAAATGCAGTGATAGCAAATGTAGACGGGGAGGACTTGCTGCCCATTAGATAGTGAACAGCCAGGAGACTGCCCCTGCCAGGCCCACTCGCGGCCTCCCGCGGCCACCCAGCTGGCGGGGTCACTAAGGGTCACTTGCATACTTCCGGGACAGACTCCCTTGGCCCTGGGTTTCTCCGGGACAAGAGAAGCCGAAGCAGGGAAGGTGAGGAAAACACTGAGACCTACAGCACCCATGCCCGTTCAGTCCTCCAGCTCAGGCTGCTTGGCCCTTGGCCTGCTCATTCCCTGGGCATCTCCTAGGTACCCACTTACCGCTCACCGCTGTACCGCTGGGAAACGGTCCCACCGGAGGTCTTGTGGTCTCACTGGCCTCCCATCCCCATAGTGTTTACCCTGCTGCCGATTCTGCATGGCCTCCTCGGGAACTGGGGAGCTCCCATGAGCCACAGCACAAATCCCCCGGAGGTCAGGGGTCAGTGAGCGTGCGCAGGGCCCAGGAACAGCATCCTGAGAGTTACCGCTGCATGCGTGCGGAGTCAGTGGGGTTGACTGAGTGCCCGCGTTAGGTCCCTGGTGCCTCACAGCATCTCTGCAGGCATCTTCTGAGCCTAGAGGCATTAGCCAGCCGCCTACCAGTGCACCCTCCCCTCTTTAAACTTGGGTCAGAACGTCCACCTCCCTCTGATTGTAGCTTTGCTGTAACTAAGTGTTGCTGTGTTTTCATCTTACGTGACTTGAGGAGGTAGGTAGTCCGCCAGGTAGTGCTTCCGGCTGTTCCCCAGCACCGAGTCTCAGGCTGTGATACCTTCTGTTGCCTCCGCCACCAGAGTTCCTTCTTATCTCGTCACTGTTTCCTGGCAGCCACCACAAGGGACAAAGGGCATTCAGTCCTGGCCTGGGGGAGACGAGACGCAAGAGGCAGACATGAAACGGACACGAGGAGTGATCAGAATATACGGTGAAGCCGGGCGTGGTGGCTCAGGCCTGTCATCCTAGCACTCAGGAGGCAGAGGCAGGAGGATTGCTGAGTTCAAGGCTTTCCTGGGCTACATAGTGAACTCAGAGCCAGCCTGAACTACAAAGTAAGACCCTGTCTTTAAAAAATAAAAATAAAAATAAATAAATAAATATATATATATGGAGAGAGAGAGAGAGGAACCCTTCTCCACTGGTGGGATTGTAGACTTGTGCAACCATTGTGGAGATCAGTGTGGAGATTCCTCAGAAAACTAGGATTAGAGGTCCCATTTGACCCTGCTATTCCCTGCTGGGAATATACTTGAAGGAATTAAAAGAATCATATCATAAAGACATATGTGCACCCATGTTCAGAGCAGCTCAGGTTGTGATAGCCCAATCATGGAAACAACCCAGATGCCCTTCAACTGGAGACTGGATAAAGAAGATGTGAGGGTTTTTTTTAATATAAAATGGAGTATTACTCTGCCATAAAGAATGACAAGTTTCATTCATTTATGCTCAAATGGACACACTTATAAGTGAAATAAATAGATCACAGATATGTAAATACTGTATGTTTTCTCTGGTATGAGAATCTATAGATGTAAATGAGTTCTAGAATGTATGGTAGATTTTGTGAAATAGGAAATATTCAAAAGGAATATGGTAGGGGAAAGAATAAATATGATTTGAAAAGAAAAAGAAAGCACATGTATATAGGGGGTGGGGGGCTTGGGAGTGAGTAGGGATATGGGTTAAAATGAGAATTAACTCATGTCATATACTGGTAGAAATTCCCCAGTGCTGAGTGTGATTGTGAGCTGTATATAAAATGTACCAATAAATGCCGGACGTGGTGGCTCACGCCTGTCATCCCAGCACTCGGGAGGCAGAGACAGGAGGATTGCTGAGTTCGCGGCGGCTTGCCTGGGCACCATAGTGAGCTCAGGGCCAGCCTGAACTGCAAAGCGAGACCCTGTCTCCAAAAAGCAAAAAA
>PVIC010057674.1:0-10598 GCA_004025085.1 Thryonomys swinderianus
TATTACTGTCCACCAATTGCAGGTGCTCTGCACTGCACTTCTCATGGGAGGTTTTTCTCCTAATGTATCAGTATTAACATTCATAATGGGTTACACTGTTCTATCTGAAGTTCTACAGCTAACCTATCAATCCTATAAGACAGATGGAGGCTTCTGTCACATCTTTCCACCTCAGGGCTGTGATTTTTAAAAATATTCAAAAAATTAGAATCTAAAAACCATGTCTTCCATGATTCCTCAGCTTGCAAATAAAAGAAAATTCACTTGACTGTCACAATTAACTGATGTCTCAAATTCTGTTTCTTGAAGAGTCTACCACAAAACTGTTCACTTAGTTAGAAGTTGATTAGTGAATTATGCATAAATTAAATGGATTTCTAAGGTAATTATATTCTAGAAAATTTCAGGAGCCACACATATACCAATACACATTTCCTACAAATGCTGGGAAAAGTTACTCCATTCACTAGGTGTAGACAAATTACCCAAAACAAGAAACAGAGAAAAGCCATTTGCCTTATGTTTGTTTTTGTTGTTTTGCTTGTACATATTTGTTTTGGTCAGGACTAGAATGTGTACTTATACGGTACCTTCTAAGCACCTGCTTTTGAAAGCTTCTTATTGCTCTAATTTGCTAGCTGGAATGATGTATCAGAATAACATCTTTGGACGGGCTCAAAACCTTTTTGTTGCTGAAGTCTCTTTTGTCCTGAATAGGTAGTGAAACGTCCCTTACTTATTTTAAATGACTCAAAAGATAGGATTCCCTGCACTGTACTCCAAATATGGCACTTACAGATTTGCTCAGTAAGATCAATAGGACAAAAACTTTCCTCACTCCCTTACTGAAAGCCTGTTACATTTTAGTACAGACTAAAGTCAGTGCACTTCATTTTCTATATTGACATGGATCCCAGTTCTAAGTTTACCTCCTATCTACATGTTCATTGCTTCCTATTGCTAGAAAGTGAATGATAAACAAAGAGATGTATAACACGGTCTCATGTTACATCTTTCAAAATGAAGTATGTCTGCCAGGCATAGTGGCTCATGCCTATAAATCCAGAACTAGGGAGGCAGAGGCAGGAAGATTGCTGAGTTTGAGGCTTGCCTGGGCTACATATTGAGCTCAGGGCCAGCCTGAACTACAAAGCAAGACCCTGTCTCAAAGAGACAAAAATGAAGTATGGCAAGATGTAGAACCTAATCTAGCTACAAACTTAAAGGGTCTAAAAGGAGAAAATTGGTGGTAACTTGTGGGAGCTTACTAAGGCTAAAACCCACCGGACTAGGCTGGAGAAAAGGTCTCCTGCTGATAGAATAAAATAGAAACCACACAGCAGGATGCTTGTCTGGAAGGAAACCTAACACAGCAAAACAGCAGGGCAGAGGTAGCTCTGGCTAGAGCAGAGGGTGTCCACTGAGAGGAGGAAATACTTGTGTAGGTGGAACTCAGGCAAGTCGGGGAGGACCTCAAAGTCTTGCTGAGAAGTTTGAATGTCATTCCATGGTAGCTACTGTAGTAACCACAGCAGTGGTCATCAAGACCTGTGCTCCACAGGCAGAAAAGGAAGCTGTTCCATTCAGACTAAGGGTGAAGGAAACACACTGTTTATGAAATACACTAATGATATTGATAGGTGGGGTCTCTCTCTCCTCAAGGGAACTACAGTAGAGGGAGAGAGCATTCACTGTGTTGGATCTGAGAGTATGTAAGAGTGTGACCCCAAGGACAGGTGGCCTTTGCTAATCAGAGTGGGGACACTTTGCAAAAGACATGTAACTTTCCCATGCATAAGTTTCTTCTGAAACTGGAGGGTTTTTTTAAAAAAAGCTTTTGATTATGGGAAATAAACCCATAAACATAAAGGGCTACAATATTGTGATTCCCATTCAAGGTGGTAGAATTAAAGGTTTGAAATAAAACTATTTTTGCCTTTAAGATATTCTTCTCTTATCATTTGTGTGAAATAAATAGAGTAGCAGGAAGAATAACTCAGTTTTCTGATGATTTGACCAAAACCATACCTAGAAAGTAATGAAGAACCCAATGCAGTTAGTTTCAACCTTAAAATACCAATGCTATATGAGATACAGATCTGAAGTCATAATCTTAATCCTGATATCTCACATGAAATTTTTTTGTATCAGTTCATTCCCATAGAATTTTGTAAAACTTCTCTTTGTGTCTCACACTTTCCTGTGTATAAATCTTGAATGGATGTATGGATGGATGGATGGATGAATGGATGTATGTATGGATGGATGGATGGATGGGTGCATGGATGGATGGACAGACAAATGGGAGAAAATAAAAAGGCAACCAGGTAGCCAGGCTAGTATGCCAGAAGTCACTTCTCTTTCATTAATGAAAATCAAAAGCATTCTCGTGCATGGACTCAGAGGTTAGAATCCAGGCCAACAACATGACCCTACAGGTCCATTTCCACACAGCTTCAGGTGGCGGCAAAGGGACCGACAAGCCTGCTAAACCTACAGTGTGTGCTCTGCTCAACCTACTTTAAAAAAGACTCCACACTGAGTATATAAAATTCTAAAGTTATGTGAGAGTGCATGAAAGGTGTAAAATTTTTTCCTCTTTGCGTAGGGAAATAAAGTTATTCAAATATCACTTATAAAAATTATTTTTAAGCCAAGATGAGGAACTGCCTTAGAAAGTGGGCAAGTGTTTTTTTGTTGCTGTTGTTTTTGAGACAGGGTCTCACTTTGTAGTTCAGGCTGGCCCTGAGCTCACTATGGAGCCCAGGCAAGCCTTGAACTCAGCAATCCTCCTGTCTCTGCCTCCCAAGTGCTGGGATTACACAGGCATGAGCCACCACGCCCAGCTGACAAAAAAAAGAAAAAAAGAAAAAAGAAAGTGGGCAAGTGAAAGATTCCAATGATAATCCTTAAATGAATACGCACTAAGCAAACATGAGCAGACTTACATAGTGTGCCCTTTGCTTGTTTTTTCTCTCTTCTCAATGAACATCATTGTCCTGACTGTAAAGATATTTAAAAAATATTAGTATCCCCCTTGCTAGCTTCCTCACGTGCACTCTCCAGCACTTGTGAAGACAAAGAAGTGCGAAAACTTCACTGGCTTTGATACATTCCTGCACTCACTTTGAGGGAAGGTTTTGGATGCCTGTCTTTGCACCACGGGGAATAATATGGGGAGGGCTTGTCACTCACAGGTCCTCAGTCATTGGAGGAAAGAGCAGGGCAAGACATCAGCAAAAACTTTTGCTTTGGTTTTGAGTTTGCTTGGAGGAGTATCTGTCAACTCAATTCAAGAACTTTTCGCCCACCACATAAGTGTCTAGAGTTGTTCATGTTTGTCAAGAGATACAAGTAAAAGACCAGACATCGTATTTGAAAAGTTCACAGCAACTTAGCAGAGGTTATTTTTACACACCAAACTTCCAGTCAGATAGCACCAGGGTCAACATCTTCCATGTCGGGTGGGCACCAGAAAATCTAATCTTCAGACTGGAAGGGTCTTCTGAATTGTGTAGTGCTGTTCACTTGTTTATAGATATAGGAACTGTGAGCATTAGGTGTAAACTACGTCACATAGAATATCTGGACTCGATCTCACTACTCTCTGACTTTTGCCACTTCTCAGGCTATAATATGGGCAACCTATCTAATACCTCTGTATCTCAGTTTCTGTATTTGCAAAAATAATGGTAACTACCCTATACTGTTTTGGGGGAGGATAAAATACACTATTACTACAGCAAAGAGGCAGTATACTATAAATCTTTGTTATAATCATTATTTTATAGTGCAAAAGATGTGTCACACCTGTGGCAGAATTCCTAGTACTATTTCATGTAGAAAGAAAAATCCTAAATTGTGTCAATGTGGTCTAAGGGAAAAGACACTAGTGTACATCTTAGCTTCTCTACGAAGTAGAGTGTGGCTCTGGCCAACCTACTCACCTATCTAAACCTCGATTTCTTCATCTATGCAATGGGGATCATAACACTCATTCATCTTCCTGCCAGACTGTTGAAAGGTTCAGCTGAGACATCAGACAGTAAAGCACGTTGCAAATTGCTAAAGTGCTGTGTACATCAGAAATCACAGGGCAGCAAGCTGAGAAACAACCTCAAATATGTAAACTTATTTATGACACACAATTTACTGTGTAAAGACGTATCTTCTTGTCTTCATAATTTCATTTTTAAAACCTGTAAGAAAAACTCCTCTCACTTCCCAGCATTTTGTAATTCAAGCATAAATCACTGAGATTAATGAGCAAGATACGTGTAACCACACAACACAGTGCGCTTCCTCCCAGGCATTGTAAATACTGAATGACACACAGTGTATCAGACATGTTTACACAAATCTTGACATTTCCTGTTTCCTCAGGCTCTAATTCCTTTTTCCCACTTCTTCTCTTCTCTGCCATTTGGGTAGGAAATTAAAACAGTGCCCCACGTATGAACCACAACAGTGATAACTCGTGTAACTGGGATAAGCATACCTAGGAAAATGAAACATATTTGTCTCTTCCTAATTTTTCAGTGGCCTATCACTGCTTACAAAAGGAACTCAAAGTATTCTGGAAAGTACAACTCCTTTCCTCTCTTGGCCTACCCACCTTGCCTGCCTCCTCTTTCCCAACTATCTTCTAAACTCTAAGCTATATATACTCAGTGTCTTGAAAAAAGGCTCATGAGTACTCCTAAAAATAAATGGCATTATATTTTTGTCTGGTTTTATATTTTCACTCATAAAGCATTATTTTATACATGCTGGGTATTATGAAAGATACAAAATACAAAAACAAGTAAGACTGCATGGATAAACCTCGGACACATTATGCCCAGTGACATAGCCAGCATACAAGAATATCTACAGTGTATGATTCCATCTACACAAGAAACAATTACGATAGTCAAATTCACAGAAAGAGAAAGCAGCTTTGATGATGCTAGGAGTTAGGGAGGAGGGAAAGGATTGAAGAGTTACTGTTTAGTGGGGACAGAGTCCAATTTGGGATGGTGAAAAGTTCTGAAGATGAATGGTGACAATACTTGCACAATAATGTAAATGTACTTGATGCCACAGAATTCTTCACTCAAAATGATCGACATGGCAAATTGTAGGTTATGTATATTTTATCACAATAAAAATATTTGAAACATAAGAATACTGAAGCCCTCATTAAAGCCTTATACCAGCTGAGGTTTGCTGACAACCCTAAAACAGAGAGACCACAATAGAGAAACCTGAGAACACTCGGCCTGATGTGGCCAAAGCCTTCCTGGAGGAGGCCTGCTTGTTAGGAAGGTGGAGAGCAAGTCAGGGGCACAGAAAAACGTGCCTGGGAAAAACGTGGTCAGGGTTAGGTGGGAAGTGGAGATCTGCAACAGAGAGCTCCTATCTAGACAGCTAGCCTGGAGGGCCGGGAAGCTCAGTTTGTGTTAGGAAACTAGGAGAATCTCAGCACTGCAGAGGAAAAGTAAGAGGCAGAGTCACAGGACTTGGAGCTGAAGAAATTCTTCTATGCTTTTATTCACAGTGTCATTCCTACCACAACAACCTTTTCCTAACTGGTGCCTGCTCCTCAGGCCTTTTAGACAAACCTAATCCACCTTCCTACACCCAGTTTAGGGCCCATTTTGTCCACAAAACTTTCATTTTCCAAGATGATCTATGATTACCTTTTCCCCTCTCTAAATTCTCCTAGCATCTCTCTACCACCCATTTTGCTAACGATCTACTACTTATGGAACTAGTTTTCCTTGAGTCGTATTTTGAGCCCCTTGAGGACAAAGACTATGTTCCGTTTTGTCTCTTGCAGCTTCCAGCAGGTGCGACTAGAAAATTCTTTCCAATAAACATTTTCTCCTTGCATTTCCAAATACTAGCTTCTAAGAAAATAAAAATGAAACACAAAACCAAATTCTACAGAAGAAACACTTCTTTCCATGAAACAATTTATATGTAAATAAAACAGTTTTGGAAGACAGACCACATTAAATTGTGACTCATATTCTACATGGCTCAAAATCATCCAGAAGTCAATATTTTGTTTTACTTTTTTATTTTTTGTCATTACAAAAAGATCAGGAGTCACAGGTCCTGGAAGCTAACTTGATAAAGAGCTGATGTTAAATGGGCTTTTTGCTCATTTTTTTTCCTTTAAAACACCCTTTGCCTCAGAGACCAACCTTTCAACAAATTCTCTGCACTGGAAGAGGCATGGAATTGGCCATGAAGCTATGATTTCTAGTCTTTCTCCTGGTGATGATGTGTGACTCTGGTCAGCTAACAACCCTTCTTCATCATGTCTGTCCTCAGTATCGGATACTAATTCAGTCATCTGTTTATAGATGTCTTCTGCTATGGACTAAATGTTTGTTCTTCAAGAAAAGACGTGGAAAGTTTGGCCCTCACTATGGAAATGCTAAGAGGTGTTGGGACCTCCAAGAAGCCAAATCTCGTGAGAGATGGTTAGGTCGGCAGGACAGGTCCTCAGCAGCGACTGCCACTGCTCTGCGGCAACCTAGATCTCTCTCCGTAGCATCCCAGATCTCCATGTGATCGCTCTCTCCCATATAGTTGTGCAGCCACCTGCCATGATGTGATGCAGCCTGGGGGTGGGTGGATTTCCAGCCTCCAAAACCATTAGTCAAATAAAGCTCTTTTGTGCAGTGTCCTAGGGTGTGTGATTACAGTAACTGATTGCAAACGAAACACTTTTTCATTACTCATATCTATAATACATATCAGGGAAGTAAAATTAAATTATGGACTTTAAAACAGAAGGGAAAGCTTACCACTTTGCTTACTGCCCTTTACTGATGATCACTCATGTATTTGTCTACTCGCTGACAAGGCTGAAAATGTCATTTCAGCACTGTATAGGGTAAGGCTCACTGTCTGCTAAAATATATGCTCCTCCCCCACAGTTAATAATTACAGTAACTGGGCTGGAGGTATAACTCAGTGACGGACCATTTACCTAGCATGCATAAAGACTTGGTTCCATTCCTTAACACAAGAATAAATTCTAAGACTATACTTACAGCTACTACCAGGAAGACGTTGTTTACGTTTCTCAGCCTTCCTAACTCATCGCAACCACTGGCTGCCATGACATTAGGTCTTCCCAAAGGAAAGTGAACAGAGAGATGTGCCAGGTCCGGGACATGGCAGGCAAGAAGGATGTATCTGTACACTAGTTTTCTTACTACCTATAAGCAACATGCAGAGGACTTCAAAGTTGCAAGGGAAAAAACAACCACCAAGGGAAGGAGCTTGGTTTCCTGAATCACTGTGTGGAATAAAGCTACTCTCTGACAAAGAACCCAGCAAAGGTACTTTGTGAGCAAAAATACAATTTTATTATGCAAATCCTCCCAAGTTTGGAGGCTTTGTGAGGGAGCCTCCAATATTATCCTCTCTAGTATAATATGCATGTGTGTTTCCCTCCTTTCTCTCTCTATAATACACACATGTGCATGCACACATATTCACCCCACAAAAAAGATTTCATTTTAAAAATTCAATGTAGCGGGGGCCGGAGATTTAGCTCAGTGGTTCCAGCGCCTGCCTCGCAAGTGCAAGATACTGAGTTCGATCCTGGTAACCACATACAATGCTGGGCGTGACCAGCCATCAACACCACATACCACAGTGCCAGGCGTGGTGGCTCATGCCTATAATCCCAGCACTCGGGAGGCAGAGGCAGGAGCACTGCTGAGTTCCAGGCTTGCCTGGGCTACATAGTGAGCTCAGGGCCAGCCTGAACTACAAAGTGAGACCCTGTCTCAAAAAAAAAAAAATTCAATGAAGCAAAAATACTGCATTAGTAATGGTTAATTACTATTTCTGCTAATTTACAGAAGGTGTTTAAACTATATTCAGTAAGTTTATTTTTACTAACATTATTAATATGTTTTTACTTGTTATAATTTAATATTGCTCATATAATAATCCATTGACAACTCATGAAATGTAGTCATTCCAAAATGCTGCAAGCCTGTGTGGTGGATGATATATTTCTGTGTATAGGAAGAAACATAAATTGAAGGATGCAAAGGGTAGACGTGAATATATAGTGCACACGAGATTAGATTGTGAATTAGTAAGACTTACATAGCATTGTAGCAACATTTGATATCATCTTAAGGAAAATTTGCTTCCAGCTTTAAAGTTGGAAAGCCACTGAAGTGACTGTTGAAAATAAACATAATGTGCGGCTTTTCAAATTTTCAGTCTGCATGTTAAGAATTGTGTACAAGCTGGGTGTGGTGGTTCATGCCTGTAATCCCAGCACTCAGGAGGCAGAGATAGGAGGATTGCTGAGTTCGAGGCTTGCCTGAGTTACATAGTGAGCTCAGGGCCAGCCTGAACTACAAAGCAAGACCCTGTCTCAAAAAAAAAAAAAAAAAAAGAATAGTGTACTAATTGAAAATTCTAAGTACTGATACTTAATGCAACCATTTGTGAAGTTTAGAGGGTCACAAATATTGATATGCTGATACAGAATAAATGTACAATTACCCTATCCTTAATACACAAGAATGGCAAATTTAAATTGCAATGAATCAGATTAGAGTCGATGTCATACATTAAGACAAAGAATGCTGAAAGCAGTAGAGATATTGGAAACAGGCATAGAACAGTGTCTTTACTTGGCATTAGACTCCAGTAATCTAGCAACAACATAGCCATAATATAATAATTAAATGTAGATAGAAAGTAATAGTATTCAACATTTCTAGCTACTCTGTCCCTCGGATGGTTTACGTGTATATGGGGAATTATCTCACTTCAGAAAACACTGGTGATAAAGTCTAATCATGTGTTTACCATTAGATTTTTTCCCACTACCCTGTACAAATGATTTAACCTGCAATCATTTAAAATGTAGTGATTTTATAGTAGTTCCAAAGTTAATTACTTTTTAGGTTCAGAGAAAACTATAAATGCCATAAAGTAGGCACTATTGCTATATTGTTTTTAAATTCATTCTAGAAAAAAGTATTAAAAGAAGATAATGGTAATGAAGACCAAAAATGCAGCATTCACAAATACATTTATTAAACCTGAACTTGATCAGCTTATTTTTCATTAAGACATTTAAACAATTTTTTAATCAGCTAGACAATATTTATAACTTAGGAAGAGAATGTACTGTTGATGCTTGGTCAGCTTAATAGGTTTTAAATTTTATTTTTATGGGCCTTAAGTAGGCAAGATCCAGACAAAATGGTAATGACATAAAATATTACTATTTAATTGACATTAGTTGAATAACTTATCAACTAATAAGCTAAAATACGCATTCTAATTCAAGCTCATGTCACAGGTTTTTAAGAGCTAAACATCCTCTCTCCAGAGGGACTTTCACCAAACTTCTGTACAACATTTTACAATGTGCCTCAGTTTTGTGAAAAGTGTTGGTAAAACTCCTCACCAAAATCCTTGACTGAGTCTGAAAACTTTAAAAAATATATATTCCTTGGAAATGAATAAATTCAAATATATTATTTAAAACTATCTTTAAGTGTTTAATCCCATTGATTCCAAACACTAGACAAAGGAGGAAAATATTTTTCATTACTTTTCTTATTTGGGGAAGGAAATGCACATACACAAACACGCATGTACATTCATCCTAGAAAAGGGAATCACTTAAAAAATTCAAGAAAAAACATTGCACTAGAAATAGTTAATTTTAAAACTATGAATTACTACATGAGAAGTACAAATAAGAAAGCAGTCAATCCTTAAAAGACACAGCATACTTTTTATAATTAAAACTAATAGCCAGTGGCCTATTAAAATGATAATGACACACAAAAGGGACAAATTCCTCAGAGTTCTTTCATGGAGGGTCACATGAGCCAGTCAGAAATTTTGGTGGATTCCTGGAGAGAAGACTGACGGGCAAGCAGAGGGATGAGAGGAATATCTGCACTAGTGATGCCAGGCCTTTTGGAGCTCTCAATGCAAACAGCCCACTGCAGTACACATGTTATATGTTTAGCACCATTGGCTTAAACTAAATTTAATCACAGCAGACACCAGAAGTGTAAGAGCCACTGTTCAAAGCAAGGGCCACTGGCCCTAGGCTGAAGATGAAAAGAAATCCCTGAAGAAATGTCAACAAGGCAACAATTAAAAGCCCAGGCTCCCCCGGTAGGAACCCTTTCATATAGGAAATACGGGCAGGGCAGGCACTTTGACAGACCTTCCTAATGGAAAGCTTCCCAACAAAAGGGACCCATCAACTCCCAGATTTCCCAGGCAGGTAATGAAAACTGAGAAGACAAAGGATAAGAAGAAACAGAGATGATACACATTCAAAAGGTCAATATATTCTGCTCAAAGTGGCTAAGCAGAGGATATGAGTCATAGTCCGTCCTTTAGAATTGTGAGAATGGAAAACTGGTCTATCGTGATTTCCACTGATGAAGATGCTGACAGGAATATGGTAGAAAGGAAATCTTAGTACTTTGGGATTTAATAACCACCTGCACTTGAATTTTTTTGGACTTGTGAATATATTTACTGAGTTTTAAGTATTCAACAAGACTCATGTATAAAATGTAATCTATACCTGTGTA
>PVIC010057675.1:0-10603 GCA_004025085.1 Thryonomys swinderianus
ATCAGCAAAAGTTTTATCACTGATAGACATCAAAGTGGCTAAATACTGTGTACAATTTGGTCTGAAGACGTAGGGTATGTATTTCCTAAAAGAAGAGAGAAATACCATCCACAAGAGAAGGAATAACTAGATGAGTGACAAGAAGATAAAAAGGAAAAGCAAAAACAGAGAGAGACCATAGCTCTGGTAGACTGGCATCTACAGTGTCACTTGCAGCTGCCTCAGGGACAGCTAAGCGACCCTTATGATATCAATTATATACCAATCTTAAACCAACACCTTCGAATTAAAACAGGAAGGAAAGGAGGAAGAGAGTTGGGATTTTTCCTTCTTAGTAATAAAGTCGTGCCATCACTTGGAACATGTCAAGATATCCCATATGCTCCATTCAAACCTATTAAAGATAGAATTCTGAGATTTGTCCCTCTCCTAAGGTTTAATAGGATGAGTGTTCGGCCCACCTAAAGGTCAGTAACATACACTAATCTCATCATTTTCTAAACTAACCATTCCAGTGACAGGAAACGCTAGCGTCATTATTTCAGCTTATGCCCAATACTTAATAATAGGAGACATTTTGAGGGCACTGACAGGGCTCCTTGTCAGGAATTTCTTTTACATAAGGCTAAAAACAAGCCAGGAGTGACACTTGAAATTGATCATCCTTTTAGCCATTCTGTCAGGCTTCCGAAAACTAATGAGTGGGCTGCAGAAGGGAAGTGGCTTACCAGAACAGCGCACAAATTTGCTGATCTTGACTTGCTGAAATTTTGCTTACCTAATGCAAAGCGCTGAGTACTTCACTTCTCCACAGTGCTTACACTCTGCTCAAACCTTTAGACGGTTTTCCTCTAATCCACGTCACCCCCTGCGGAGGACTAACAGCAAAATACAAAAGGAGTACTGCAGATATCACCCTTCTCTACCAAGAGAATGATTCAGGGGGTACTTTTCAAACTAAAATGACAAAATCACTACGCTTCTAGAAAAAGCAAGGCTCAGAATAAGGAATAACATGCGCTTAACGACACTCTTTGGAGAGACACAGTGTTTGGGCCTCTACTGGGATGAACTCAGCAGGTGGCCCCATGTGCAATGCTTTAGATCTCAGATGCCCCCCCCAAGTCAAATGTGTTTGGCAGAAGGTTAAATATTGTATGGTTTCCTTACTATGAGAAAACCAAAATATTAATGAAGAGGAAAACAAAGAGATATGGTCAAAAACAGGGAGGGGGAATGGTGGAAATGGGAAGAGGACCTAAGGAAAGAGAGGAGAGAATAGAAAAAAGATAAAACTACCAAAATACACTATATATGCATAACAGCTCCTCTCAGATAAGTGTCATTGTTATGTATTACAAACATGTACTAATGAAAAGAAGGCTCAGATGTTTGGAAGGTGATTGGACCATGAGGGTGCTGCCCTCATCAGGGACATCAGCCTTGCACG
Source organism: Thryonomys swinderianus (assembly GCA_004025085.1). Taxonomy (NCBI): domain Eukaryota; kingdom Metazoa; phylum Chordata; class Mammalia; order Rodentia; family Thryonomyidae; genus Thryonomys; species Thryonomys swinderianus. The sequence continues at coordinate 1,451 of PVIC010057675.1, forward strand.
AGTTCATGAACCGGATGCTCTGCAAGGAGGAGGAGCCCGGCCGGAAGTGAGTCGATGGGCCTAACAGAAAGGGCGTGTTCTTGTCCCTGGCTCCTCCCCACTCTCTCTGCCTCTTGACTGACTTGAGATGAGCTGCCAAGTCCTTCCACCACCTCTCCGTTAGAAGCAGTAGACTTCGGACTGAGCCAGGAAAGTTGTCCTCGTGTAAGTTGTGCGTGTTAGGTGTGTTGTCCAAGCAGTAGAAAAGTAACCAGTCCAAATGGCAAGGTGAATCCCTGGCAAGGTGCAGGAATGGCCTACGCCATGCTTCCCGGTGCCGGATACACTGTTCCCCACGCTAAAATATTCCGGCAGCCTCTCGATGAAAGGAAAAACTTGAAACCCAAAATTTAAGAACAACAAACAGTGACTACTAGTAAGGAGTTCTTCAAGTTACAAGTAATAAAGAATAACCACCCAATGTGGTCTTGTTTCCCCGCAAACCCTGGGCACTGACTAGGCGGCTTCAGCCACAGACTATCTCGGATACCACTACACCTGTGGCCCTGAGAGGAAAACACCCTTCGCATATTTGTAAGTCATATTTCTTTCTTCTTGATCAGCCCCAAGGAAATTGAGGCAAAAGATTTCAGCTCCTTATTCTTCTTTTTATGCCCAGTTTAATTTTCGAAAAAAATTTCCCCTTTAATTTCCCTTTCATTTCATTCCCTTTCATTTCTTCCATTTTGAATTTTTACCAAATTCATACAAAAGCTTCCCTTGCCTTCTGCTTTTCTTTGTGCTCTTTTTCTAATGCTCTTGGAAGGAAAAAAAAACTTGATTAAAAGAGTAGTCACTGTCTAGACTTCAACAGAAGCAATGTTTCCTAAATTGTCAGCTTCTAAAGCACTTAGCAATGTCCCATAGTTATCTTCTGAATCTATTTACTGAGATTGTCTTCCATACTTCATTTCTTCTATTCCTCAATTAGAAAGAGAGCAACAGTTAAGTATCATTAATATCGAGATTCAAAGTTCCAAAATTTGGAATTATACCCCTTGAATTTAAGTTCCTCTACTTATTCACTATAGAAACTTGAAAAGCTGCTCCTAGAGGCTATTTCTTCCTTGTTAAAGTGAGTACAGTAATTGCATTGCCCTCAAAGGAATATTGTGAAAAATGACAGAGTTAATACCTTTAAAGGGCTAAAATAGGGCCAACCATATGGAAATCTTTGGTATTTTATTCTGTTGTCAGTATTGCAAAATTATGTTTTTTTAAAAATTTTAATATTTATACTTAACCCATACTTGAAGTTAAGTAGATTTTGTGACTTGGCCCAGAGTGACAACAACTAGTACTGTAATGAAGATATTGCACGTCACTTCAATCGGGCACTTTGCTCGTTGTTTGTAAAAACACTCAAACTTTCAGAAAACATCATAGTTAAAAAATAATAAACTACATGTTCACATTAGCTTCATGGGGGTTAAGGAATGGGCTGAGTAGAGGAGGGACAAAAATCTGGCTTCAGATGACATTAGAAATGAATAACTTGCTGAGGTCTCTTACTAGGATTGTTGTCAGAATCGGACACACTGAGAAATGGAGAGAGTGAAAAGGGAGCACTTCCCCGGTGTTGAAAGGGGCTTGCACAGAATCTCAGAGGAGTGAGCAAGTGGGAAGCCTATGCTTGAATTAAAGTGCTTCTTTCAAATTTTTAAGTTTTCTTCAAGATGCTTTAGCAATTTTCTTTATTTTAATGTCTCATGGTATAAACTCTTTTTCTCGTGCTCTGCAATATATGCCTGCAGTCTTTAAATCCAAAGCGTGATCTAGATACACAAAGGAGCATGGAATGTATTGTCAAGACTCCTTTCCCATAATGGTATTTAAAGTGGATGGAAATTGAATATATTAAGAGAGACTCGCCTTCTATTTTTCATAATGCTCTACAGTGCGCCTGAGAGCTGCAGAGCTGAGGGGAAGCGGGCAGCGGTAGGGCTGTGCACACAGGACTGCAGGCAGCATCAGATGCTTCGTTTACGGATGAACCCATATCCAAGAGCAAGGCTAAGCACTTACTGTAGCTTCTGATGACTACGGACTGTTCATCTAAGGCAGTTGGCTTGTTCTAACAAAACCCCATCTTTTTTGTGAAGACCCCGTAGGGCCGTTTTCTATAAATTATGCAATCCCCTGTTGAAAAACCCCTACCCTGCTTTACAAAATGAAATGTTTTGTGGCTCCTACAGCCTAGGGATTGTAGCTAAAGGACTGGACTCACGCTATTAAAGGAAAGAAAAAATTGAATTAAGCTTCTGAAAATGATAGTATCCAAGTTAATGCTTCCCTGGTGTTGAGTTGGTGAAACTCCCCTCAGACAAGCGGGGCTGAAATGTGTCCCGGTAATTGCTTCTTCCCTCGGCTTTGCTGAGCAATTGCTTTGCCACTTTGCCCTGCTGGCCACATACACAGACTCTTCATGAAGTGGCCCCAGAATGACACCTATGCCCAAGGAGCAGTGTTTTATAAATCCTGTGGTCAGAAAGAATAGGAAAGATTAACAAGAGAAGACATTTTGTTTTTAGTCTACAGTACCTTAGGTTTTCATTCGGAAAGGAGAGCGATGAGCTCAGAATACAGTCAGGGCTTTGACTTTGCCTTTCTCTGCTCCCTGTAGAGCCTCACCAGCACACCGACTACACCCAGTCCAGATGCTCTCACCCTTCGGCCTCTACTCCATCACAGAACTAAAGAACCTGAGAAATGCTTTAAGGGATCAGAGAAAATGTCTTCTATTATCAGGTCACCCCTGACAGCAAGCGTTCATCCTCCTTGACATCAACTTCAAACAACAAAACAAAAAAAGGTTGGTTGACATTGCGACATCCGTGGGTCTCCCCCTCTTAATAAAGCCGGCGCACAGACAGTATTGCTTCTTTACTTCCCAAGTCCTTCCCGGCTCCTCATGCATTTTTAGCAGATGCACAAAAGTTCAAACAACATACAGTGTCAGCTGTGATAAACAAAGTTCCTCTTGTTTGTCCTAAAACCACTTTCTTGTTGATGGCTGGCACAGGGGTGAGCTGCCTGAGCATGCGCACGCATGCATGTGTGTGTGTGTGTGTGTGTCTGTCTGTCTGTCTGTCTGTGTAATATTGATTCCAAATGAGATGACAGAATTTTTAGGGGTTCCACATGCTGTAGTGAATGAATTAATGGTCAGTTTAGATTGCCCAGCTGAATGGAGTCAGTGTGGTTCCGGGTGTGGAAGACTCACCTAAGAATTGTTGATTCTAGGATTAGAGGTCCATTTGACCCTGCTATTCCCCTGCTAGGTATATGCATGAAAGAATTAAAAGATGCATATCACAGCAATATATGTGTGCCCACGTTTATAGCAGCTCAGTTGGTGATTGCTAAATCCTGGAAAAAACCCAAATGCCCATCAACCAGAGGCTGGATAAAGAAGGTGTGTTTTTTGTAAAATGGAGTATTACTCTGCCATAATGAATGAGAAATTTGAGTCATTTATACTCAAATGGATAAACTTTGAAGACATACTTATAAGTGAAATAAATAGGACACAGATGTGTAAATACCATGTCATTTCTCTGGTATGAGAAACTGAAGGTATAAATGAGTTCTAAAATGTATAATAGGTATTGTGAAATAGGAAGAAAATGTTCAAAGGGAAAAGAGGGGGTAGGGGCTAGTAAAAACTTGATGGTAACAAAAGGAAAAAACTTGATGGTAACAAAAGGAAACAAAGCTTATCTATATTGGGGCAGGGAGTTGTAGGAATGGGAGTGGAATGGGGAAAATGAGAATTAAGATGTCATGTACTGGTACAGATCCTCAATGTTGAATGTGATAATAATGTATATATAAAATGTACCAATAAAAAAGAATTTCAAAGAAATTGTTAACAACAGCCTCAAAGGAAACTGGGAGGGAAGAGGGAAGACGGGATGCTGTTCATTTTCCTGGAGAAGCTTGCCACAGCTGGTTTTCCTGATGTGAACCTGGCTGCTGCAGTAGAGGAGCTCGGTCCTCACCGTCATCTGGGATGGCTGCTGTTGTCAGGGGAGCCTCCTGTTCACCTTGAGCATCGCTTCCAGCTCCAGCCTAGATCCCTCAGCCTGGCCCTTCACCCTGTGGCACAGAGCTTCTAGCTTTCACCACTGGCCTTTGGGCCTTTCTGAAAATCCTCAATATGGACTTGTGTGAGATACTGCTGGGCTCTAGGTTTCTGGGTAGAGCCATGGGAGGCATTGCCTTGGGCCCTAGGCCTCCAACGGGACTTGTACAGGACATTGCTGCAGGATCCAGGCCCTCAGCTGGATGCTTCAGGTCTCTAGCATATGGGCAGGTCTTCTGTACTCTTCTGCATTTGACTTTTTGGGTGAATATTATAAAAGCATCCTCCAAATCATCTGTCCTGTATTAAATCTGTACCCTTGGATTGCAAATACTGTCTACAAATACTCTTAGGGCTATGGTGAGGCCTACTAATTTTTTTCATTCCTAAAGCTAACTGAATTCCTTACTACTTATCCTAACTCCTCACCATTCAGAAAATAAATCAGTAGACCTTGGTTTGGCCTATTCCTATGAAGGAAAGTTTAGTTCTCTGTAGTGACCAAGCCTTCTAAATGTCCAGCTGCACATTCTTAAAGTCCTACTGAAAATTTCTCCTTGCTCTTTATGACTACAAAGTGCAGGAGAGGAGTTTGGAATAGACCATATATAGCTTTAAGGTTATGGCATACTACTCAAAAGATAAATCTAGAATCATGTAGGAAATTTGTGAGGAATCCCCAACTAAATTATTTCCAGATCCAAGCCAGCCCATCAGTCACCAACTGAATGTCGAACTGCATATAAATGAGCCAATGTATTGCGAAAGAGACTGATAGTTTACTTTGTGTGAGATCTGTTCACTGACTAGACTAACTCTTAGGTTTAACAAAATTTAAATTACAACAGTTCTTACCTTTGAATGTGTCTATGGAGCCCTAAGAACTGAACTAAGACCTCTCACATTTCAAGTTATGTATTAAGAAAGAATAGCCCATACTACTGCAGAGATGCATGGGTGACACTGATTTTTCTCCCTTTGAGATATCCCATCCTATTCAGTGCTTGAACAGTAAGATAGTGGCTTCTCTGGGCTCAGAAATATGGATGACATTTGCCACTAATGTTCACGTTCGTTCTGCTGCTGTCACAGCTTATCTCTCTTGTGTGATGGTGAGTAGACCCACTGCTTTGACTCATTCTGTTGCTTATGTGACAGAGGCTAGGACGCCAAGGTCAGTGTGGGGTATCATCCATCATGGTGCCAATGTGCCTGCCATGATTGATGGGGTATTACCCTGCAGGGGCCCCCAACTTCTGCTGCTGTCACATTTATGCTTCTCAGCCACACCGGGGCTGGCACTCCCAGGTATCCAAGCATCTCCTCTCCGAATGGCCCTCTGATTAAAATGGCCTGGGAACTGGCGGCACGGATAGAGCAGGGGCAGACAGACAGGGACCACAGTTTTGCTGGCTCAGTCTGCTGGAGTTTTTATCAATTAGGAAAAGGATCCAACTAAGTTGTAACTCTTTGCTTAGGTATGCAATGTATGATTCTAACTCGGATTCACAGTGCTAATAAATAAACCCATTTAAAAAGCTAAGCACTGGATAATGTAAATAACCCCATTAATGTAACCTCAAATTTTTAGCAAAGTTAGCAATAGATCAGTGAGTTTCATAGCTCAAAAAATGGGAAAAAGGAGTAATCTTGCTGTTAGAGATAACACACAATCTCAGAAACATGATTAAAATCCTAATCTTAGATCAATAAACACAGTGCTCTTGACTTCAAGCTTTTCCTCCCAGCAAACTTGACATCTCCAACACAGAGAAGCACAGAAGTCGATTATGGAGAAAATGCAACCAGACCATGTGTACACTTCCTCTTCATCGTCTTCTCCTTTTAATCAATAGCACGCTGAGCCTCCAGCTTCTATTGAATTAGGTTTACAAAGCTTTTTTGTTCTCACCTGTCGCTAAGAAAAATCATTCATGGCATCCTGGATCTGAAATAGTGGAGACTGCATGAATCAAAAAGGTAAAAACGTTCCCTCCCCAGGGAGGCCGCCAGCTGTCTCATTGATTCAGTGCTGCTCGGGGCTGATTTGGAGCCTACCCTGGCACCAGCTCCAGAGAGCGCCGTATAATAAGGAACCACAATGCGAACTGTTACCGGGGAGAAACGGAACATCTGGTCTACAACAAAAGCGAAGTCCATCGCTGAGAAGCAGCCTGGCCATCATCGCTGAAGCGTGAATATGCTGGGTCCTGTCACCCGAAGTGGGGCCCCTGGAGCCAAATGAGAGAAGATAAAATAGAAACCATAAGGAGGAAGAATCCCTGAGAGAGAAATCACTTATTTCCTCACAGTTTTTTTTGTCAAAATATAGGATGATGCCCACTAGTCTTTTTCGGAGCTTTATTTCTTCTTTAAATACAACCAACAATGATTTCTAAAAATTGAAAATTGAAGAGAAAGAGATTAGTTGATCTTGGTGTTTTCATCCTGTGCGTTTGGGGAGGCTGGGATGTTGGCTGTGTTCGGAAGGGTCAGGCCTTTGAGTGTCACTTGCTCCTACAGTAAGAGCTAAGGTCAGTGCCTGTTTTGGAGAACAGTTTTAACTGCCCAGGGCCGGGAGCACAGATGCAGCAGCCAACTTGAGAGCAGTGAGGAGAGGCCACCAGGGCCACTGGCTGTTTCCCACCCTGCCTATCCTACCACGCTGCACACCTCCACGGGGCGTGTGAGAGTCGGGCTTTGCAGGCTACTTCTGCTGTCTAAGATCATCGTTATTTTTGTTGCTTTCTGTAGTAAATGATGCCTTCAGAATAGGAGAATTTGACTTCCAACTGCTTTAAAATGCAGATTAAAAAAAGAAGAAGGCTAACCGTGTTGACAAAGCCCCTGTCAAAGTGAGAGTCATTATACTCCACATAGGTTTGTGTACTTCATTCCTTTCCAAAGCCATCTGTCTGAATTTAATTCACTGATAATTTTATCAGTCTCCCCATGCTTTGCCTGAAACCTCTTCATTGCATTTTTATTCCTCACAGATGTTAACTCTTTGAGCAGCAGTTCCCACGCCATTAGAATTTTGATGCAGAGACACGAGCTCCCTGAAGGAGCCTCTCTCTCCCACACTGCCCTCCGCAACTCAAGTGCTTCCCAGCAGGAGCTAAACAGCCCCTCTGGGCAGGGGCCATCGGGTGCCACATTGCATCTGGAACTTACTCAAGAAGACACCTACAGAGGCACCATCCCAGACACATGAAAGACTAGGCATTTATAATGCCCTGGAAGCTGGTAGTCAAGACACTCTTAATAGAGACAATTCCATTCTTTCTCTTTTATCTTTTAGAAAAATGAAGATATCAAGGGCACTGTATATCTATTAACAAATTAATTATTTGAAGAAATTGTTTCTCTTTTTTCCTCTGCTTGCTGTATACCATGAGTGTTTTTATTTCTGCATTTTTTCCTTGTTTTTTATTTTCAGACACAAGACACTCATTGCATTGAACAGACTTCCTCAAATTTCTGTGCTCAAGTGAGCATTCTGCCCTGGTTTTCCAGCTAGCTGGGGCACAAAAACACCCAAGCACACTTGGCTTAAATTTGGTTTGGTTTTCCTATCAAAGGACTAAATCCAAGGCCTCACGGAGGCCAAGCTTTTAGCTTTCTACCACTTAGCTACACTTCCAGCCATGCCACCTCCTTCCTTTTTTAAAGAAACCACTTAAACATATGTTAAGCTTGTGGATAAGATGATTTATCTCAAGCATCTCACCAAGTCGTTTTGAGAAGAGTCTTGCTAGTTTCCAGATCAATTCAGGGAAAAGGGCTTTGTGCATGTGATGTCTCAGCCTGCTTTTAATTTTTTGTATTAAACATTTCTAAGCTTCTGCATTAAACAAGATTGGCACTGAGTAGTGCCAGAGATGGACAGTGAGCTTCACAAGACACTAACACCCCAGAGGCTTGGGGTCTGATAGGCAGGAAGGGGAGAGGAAGCAGGTTATGACAGGTACAAAGTGCCGCACAAAACCAAGTAAGATAGGGGCTTACCTCACCAGAACTATGTTGCAGACTTTACAGAAGAAAACAATTATCTGCTGGACCCTGAAAACTGGGTAGAATTTGCAGAGTACAGTTGAGAATAATCAGGTACCAGGGAAAGAAACTACTATTGCAAGTTCATGTATGTAGGAGAATCATATATGTAGGAGAGTAAATTCACAATGGATGCAAATTTAGCTGGAAAAGACAGACTAAGGAAAGAAATCAGAAGTTAGAGGTGTAGGTTACAGCCACGCCTTGGAGATAGAAATACACCACTGGAAATTTCCATGCAAGAATAATGATATGAACTGTACTGTTAGAAGACACAGTAATAGTTGTTCTCTGTAGAATGAATTAGAAAGACATTAAGATGGAAAATTTTAAAGTGTTGTTATAACAAGACTCACAGAGGTTCTGGGTTAGGGCAGGTCGATTCACAATGAAACTGGCTGATTTGTTCAAACTTTCCAACCAAGCAGATGGGAGTGATACATTCAAATCAAAAGACTCAGGTGGGCTGTGCAAAGCGCTCTAACTAAAGTACCTTGAGGCTTTTCATCTTTCTAAAACAACCCCAGGTCTCTTGCCGCCACTAACCCCAAGGACCCTAAGCCAGCCCAGTGAGGAAATCTTTTCCTTGTACTGGTGATATTCTTAGTATTAACTGAGCACCGATACAATTTCCAATGCAGTTACAAAGTCACTGACCCTCAATGTTTGTAAGTTCTGAGTCTCCACTGTGAGACAGTTACCTTTTGGATTCAGTCTCCACTAGTTCAGAGCCAAGATTCCACGAATGAGTTTTCTTAGTAACAGGTGAGAACAAAAAAACTTTGCAAAGCTGGGGCCGGAGGGTTAGCTCAGTGGTTCTGGCGCCTGCCTCGCAAGCGCAAGGTCCTGAGTTCGATCCCCGGTAACCACATATAATGCTGGGCATGGAGACACGCCCACCAACAATCAACACCGCACACCACAATGCCGGACATGGTGGCTCATGCCTGTAATCCCAGCACTCGGGAGGCAGAGGC
>PVIC010057676.1:0-10603 GCA_004025085.1 Thryonomys swinderianus
TCAAATCACATTTTTGCCTCTAACTAGCCATGTTTGTAGCCTTGGAAAAGTACATGACAGTTTCATCATCTATCTCCAATAATACCTACCTTATAGAATTAATAGAATAATTAAATGAGATATTGTATGTAAAGCATTGAGTAGGATGTCTGGCATATACTAAGCACTCACTAAGTGGTAGCTATCACACTATTCCCATATAAGAATATTTTATGAGAATGGATGCAAGACCCATCCTACTTAGCAAACACACAACAGATGTCAGAAAAGGACCTATCTATAGACTGTCTTCACAGGGGTGAAGCCTCATTTAACTGACCAGAGCAACTTGAAGGCAGATCCACCTTAACCATTCCCTACACCTTCAAGTGAGAAAAACCATCTTCTCCTGACCTTGGCATGGCATGGCCACTGAGCTGCAGCTTCCGGAAGGTCTCCTCATACTGTGGCAGTTCCACATATGTAATCAGCCACTGTACCACCTCATCCACAGTCCAGTTGTACACTACGGAAAGAGACAAGTAAAACCATTATTCTAAAATCGACAAGCACAGTTTGCACTTACTGTTATGGTCACATTGACCTTAACATTTACCATATACATTTGTGTGTTTAACAACTCTGTTGCTCATAACACTCAAAATAGGAAAGAAGTATGATTATTTACATCTGTCTTGGTTTTTCTCATTGTTGGGACAAAATATTCAATGCCTAAAGTTAACGGAGGAAAGGTTTATTTTGTCTGACAGTTAGTAGAGGTCAGTCCATAATTGGCTGGCTCCAAGGCAAGTTTGCATAGCAGAGGGAAATCACAGAGCAGGCAGTAAGCATCAAAAGACAAGCAACAGCAGCAGTAAGCAACAACAGCAGCCCTCTTTCCGTCCTTTATAAACTATATAGGCTCCATCCCCTTAGGGTAAGCCACATTTACACCCAAGATGGGCCTTCTCACTATCTACACCCAGAACTACACCAAACCAATTAGCAAGCTAATTTAGTAATCACACAACCCTTAATCTCACCATCACATACTCTACATCAAGATACCTCTGAAAACCTCCACTTTGTGGGAACATCTGGACAAAAGTCATAATATTGACATGAGCCATAACAGCATCTATTTAAGTGATACCCTAAAATGACAAATCTATAGTGATAAAAGCAGATTAATGACTGGTTGAAACCAGGATTGACTGGGAAGGAGTACAAAGCAATATTTAGGAGAAATGAAAATGTTCTGCATCTTGAATGTGGTGATGGTTACACAAATTATAACATCTATCAAAATTCATCAAACTGGACCAGTGAAGTAGCTCAGTGGTGCTGCACCTCCCTGGCAAGTACAAGGTCCTAAGTTTGATCCCCAGTACGAAAAAAAAATCATCAAACTATATATTTAAAATATGTGTCTTCTTGTAAGTTCTAGCTCAGTAACATTGATTTTAAAACATTTTTTTTAATTTAAAACAATTTTTACAAAACTGAGCAAAAGACTTTAATGGGCATGTCAAAGAAGCTACAAAAAAGTCAATAAATACATGAAAGGACATTCAACATTCTCCGTTATTAAGAAATATAATTATTAAAATCAGTGAAATATCACACCTAAAATTTTAATTTTTATAATTTTTGATTTTACAATATTCTTTTTTTTTTCTTTTTTGTTTTTCTTTTTGAGACAGGGTCTCACTTTGTAGTTCAGGCTGGCCCTGAGCTCACTATGTAGCCCAGGCAAGCCTCAAACTCAACAATCCTCCTGTCTCTGCCTCCTGAGTGCTGGGATTATAGGCGTGAGCCACCACGCCCAGCACTGTGGTATGTGGTACTGATTGCTGGTGGGCATGAATCATCATGCCCAGTATTATATGTGGTTACCGGGATCGAACTCAGGACCTTGCACTTGTGAGGCAGGCGCCGGAACCACTGAGCTAAATCTCTGGCCCTACAATATTCTTTAAATATTCTTTAAATGTAATGAAGGTTGAGAATCATTCTTCCATTCATCCAACTACCTAATTAGCCATTCATAAAAAGTCCACTTCATGTTAAACCTACAGGAAGTCAGTTCCCAGCCCAGTGGAAGAGATCAAAAACTAAATAGCATCAGTGAAACAAGGACTCTGACAAACAAATACACAGCAAACACAAGGAGAAAGAGAATAACTGCCAGGGCTTCAGGGAGAGCCTCGGAGAAGATTATGCATTGCAACATGAAAGACAGTAAAAGCTCATCTGAAGGACCTCATGGCTGTGTGAGAAAAGGCACTTGTAGAACGAGGCAGATACAAAGAAAGTACAGATCCCTCCACTTCTCACATCTATTTTGTCCTTACTATAGGACAAAATGCCTATTAGGGACTTTGCATCTACTCTCTTATTTGATGTCAAATAAGTAACACAAGTAGCTACTTAAATGTAAATTAAAATTTTATTAAACTAAAATTTACTTTCTCAGTGGCACTGGCAACCCATCAAGTGCTCAGTAGCTAGAAGTGGATAGTGGCTACCACAATGGACAACACATTGAGTACTTCCATATTCTAGAATGTCCTGTTGGACAACACTGGTCAGGATAATTTACTATGAGAAGGACCCCACACCACCATCACCACCAGGGATTAAACTCAGAACCTTGTGCTTGTAAGGCAGGCAAGGTGCCCTTGAGCTAAATCCCTGGCCCATGAAAGTTTCAGTTTTATATTATTTTAAAGGTAACCTAAAAGTAAAAAACAAAAATACCATTTGGATCATGTAGGGAGTGAAGGAAAAGGAAACAAAGGAAAGGAAAGAAAGTAAGAAAAGTGAGGTAAAGAGGAATATTCCTTGGGTATTAAGACAGCCAGAGTGACTCATCATATGAAACAAAGTTAAAGGCAAAGGTAAGAAGGGTAGGAGAAAGTAGAGAAGAGAACAAAGAAATCTAAATTCCAAGATTTTTTTTGTTTTGGGGTTTTTTTTTTTGACCCATAAGAATAGATTTTCTCTCCCATTCTACTGGTGTCTGGAATGAAACATTCCTAAACGAGACTATTAACAATGTTATTATTTGGTGAAGCCATCACTTATGTATCTTTTACTAGGTAAGTATTCTAAGCATTTAAGATGTATTGTTCTAAATACTTCAGATATATTAACTCACTCATCTTCACCACTACCATGTGAAGTAGATAACCCACTTTATTCTCATTTTAAAGATGATGAAACCAAGACATGAAAGATTATATAAAGTTCTTGGGCCAGATATTCAGCCCAGTGGTTCCAGCACCTGCCTCGCAAGCACAAGGTTCTGAGTTCAATCCCGGTAACAAAATACAATGCTGGGCGTGGTGACTCATGCCCACCAGCAATCAGTACCACATACCACAGTGCCCTGGTGGCTCATGCCTGTAATCCCAGCACTCAGGAGGCAGAGACAGGAGGATTGCTGAGTTCGAGGCTTGCCTGGGCTGCATAGTGAGCTCAGGGCCAGCCTGAACTACAAAGCGAGACCCTGTCTCAAAAAAAAAAATTATATAAAGTTCTCAAAGTCACTCATCTAGGAACTAGTAAAGCCATTCTTGTCCCAGGGAGACTGGCTCCATGGCCCAGATTCTAAGGCTAAAAGTTTTTTTTATTGAATTCTTTATTGGTACAATTTATATACATCTCAAAATCACATATAACATTGGGAAATTTGTACCAGCATATGCCACAAGTTAATTCTCATTTTTACCCATATCCCTACCCACTCCCCCCTCCTCCCCCCTTTATACATGCTCTTTTATTTTCTTTCTGTATCATATTTATTTCTTCCCCTCATGGGAATTTGATGAGGCTAAAAGTTTTGAACAGAGGCAAAACTGAGGGGAAAGGTGGATCCAGCTGACATCATCTAGGCCCTGAGTCAGAGCAGGCATATAAATAGCCCTACTCACAGATATTTCAGCTTTCTGCAACAAGTAAATTTCCCTCTTTATAGCAGATTGTGAGGATTTTCTGTCACTATAGAAGCCAATTCTAACTGAAACAATTATTGAGGGATCATTTACAACATGGCAAATCATATCACTACCATATCTGGATCACTATAGCTAATTATCCTTCAAGATTATAATGTGATTATTTAATGGATAACTATAAAATTGTCTTAAAATAATTTTATTTTTGTGAATTTTTTTATTTAGTTTGGTTTTTTAAGACATGGTCTCACTAAGTATTTCAGGCTGGCCTTGAACTAACTGTGTAGATCAGGCTGGCCTTGCACTAGCAGCAATTCTTCTGCCTTAGAGGCTAGGATAATAGGCATGTGCTGTTATACCTGGACATTTGTGTGTATTAACATATGGAAAACAAATTAATCTTTATACTTTGTCCGAAGTCAATTACTATATGAAGGAATAGCAATGGACTTAATACGCAAGGAACATGCTCAGACCAAGCAAAAGTTGAATGGAATCATGATGTATTATACAAATTGAGTAGTTAAGTAGTTAAAAATAATGGGAAGAGTGAGACATCAGATGGCAAGTAAGCATAGGGACACAATGAACTTAAGAAAGCCTGGAAATAACCGAGATACACCAAAAGACTGGATATGAAGTTTATTTTTACCTAAAGAATAAATCTGTTTTCTTTACATTTGTATACAAACTGTATGTCAGTACTTTAACTTATTATATGTTTATATATATTTAAGTAATATAATAAAAGTATTTTAAATCAGCACTGCAAGTTCAAGTTAATTTATTTTTTCCTAAAATGAATCTCTATATTCCTCAAGCTTGACACCTACTGATCTGAGCAACAAGAAGCTAAGAAAGCTTTTTTTTTTTTTTTTTTTTTGAGACAGGGCCTCACTTTGTAGTTCAGGCTGGCCCTGAGCTCACTATGTAGCCCAGGCAAGCCTCAAACTCAGCAATCCTCCTGTCTCTGCCTCCCGAGTGCTGGGACTACAGGCATGAGCTACCACGCCTGGCACTGTGGTATGTGGTATTGATTGCTGGTGGACGTGAGTCACCACGCCCAGCATTGTATGTGGTTTCTGGGGATCAAACTCAGGACCTTGTGCTTACGAGGCAGGCGCCGGAACCACTGAGCTAAATCTCAGGCCCAAGGCTGAATTTTATGGTGAAATTCATCACCCTCCTTTTAGGATCCATATCTTTACCCAAAACTACTTACCTTCAGAATTCCATCTAGTTTTCCTTTAATAGTGTGGAAACATTGAAGGTATGAACCATATCCTATTCCTACTTGCTAACTAGTGTTCTAAAATGAGTTTCATATATGTGAGCATCATTAAGAATTTATTGAAAGTGAGCTGGGAATTTAGCTCAAGTGGTACCGCACCTACCTTGGAAGCACAAGGGCCCGAGTTCAATCCCTGGTACCACAAAAATAAAAAAGAATTTATTGAAAGAATAACTGCCCTAAACATTGAGTTACAAAAGTGTCCTGAATGTGGACTCCAAACAACCACAAATCTGTCTTTAAAAGCATTCAGATAAGCTAGGCAAAACTGTACATTCTTATAATCCATTATACTTGGGAGGCTAAGGCAGGAGGATCACAATATCTAACCCAGTCTGGGCAGCTTAGTTATTCTTTGTCTCAAAAAAAGACTGGGATATAGCTTAGTGTGAAACACTAGGTTTAATCCCCGTACCACCACCACCAACAAAACAAAACTACTGTTAACTCATCTGGATATATAATTTCTGAAATGCTGGTCAAAAAAACAGATAATCCTTTTGTAGGCACATCTCGTATCTTATGCTGTTTCTGTCACTCTTCCATAAGCTACAGAAATTTCAAAATGGAGACCTGTTTTTGCATTTTTCTACTTCTATCACAGTGGAGCTCAGCACATAATCCAAAGCAGACAGCCAGAATGACACATCAGATGAAACAAAGTTAAAGGCAACAATGCTCTAGTCTCCACGCTGTCAAGCACTGTCTCTTGAGTGGCTTTGGAGGTAGATGTACCTTTCTGCAGAGGCAAGGGAGCTGAGAAGGGAAAGTGCTAGAAAGAAGAAATGAGCGGGACATGCTGTATTTAAAGATTATATCATAGAAATTAGAGGTTTAGGCAAATAGCAATTAGTCACTGGTTAAATTTCTAGCTCTCAGACTAGAACAAACTGGAAGGAAAAGAAAAGTTAATTTCTAAGAGATACATTCAAATCACAAAGTTTGGAAAAGAATGATGACAAAGGGTTAAAGAAATATTGAGGAAAGTAGAATGCATGAGCTTTTATTCTTGAAAAGGAAAATATATCCTCATATATTACAAATGTGATCATTAACTATGGTCTGGAGTATCAGGTAATGAAGGCACAAGACAATGACACACATACATATATGATGCAGACAGACAAGTGCTAGCCTGTGAGGTACAGAGAACAACACACTCTTGCCACAAATGCCAAGGGAGCTTGACATCACTCAACACAAAGGGGCCTGTCTGCTTGGCACACAGAGGAGAAAGAAAGCTACTTTTTTGTTGCTAGAAAGGCCTAAGGCCAATGGTACTTCAAGGGGCTTTTGTCTACTGGGAGGATGTCTTAATACAAGCCTGGGCATGGACTCTTGGCATTTAAGAACTCTTTTATCAGCACCCTCCCTAGCAGCAGAGGCAGGCAGCAGTCATTCTCAAGCCTGGTTTCACAGCCTCTGTACCAATGACACTCTGAGTGAGGTAATCGTTGTTATGTGGCTGTTCTATGCATTATAGCAGAGCATTTAACACTTCCCTGGTCTATGCCCACTAGACGCCAGTAACATACTGCCAATCATAACAATAGAGAATGTCTCCAGATACTGCTGAATGTCCTCTGGAAGGTAAAACTGTGCCAAGTTGAGAACCACTCTCAGGGGATCCCTGCACACCAATGAGGATGGATTCTGACTCATCAAGTCCTATAGAGCTAAGCACAGGAGAAAGGGATAATAGTTTCACTATGTAGGCCAAACCTCAAGGCAGTTTTTTGTTTGTTTATAGCTCTGTATATCATCCTGTTACCTAGGCAGCAGCCTTCTCTAGGTAGGGCTTGGCACCATACTGTCATCCACCCAGTCACTACAGTCTAAACAAAATAAGTCATGATGAGCTGTGTCCTGAATAACATCTGTACCTCAGACAGCAACTCTGAGTCCCAACACAATGTCACTCAACAGTCCAACTGAGACAAGATCTTCTTAATTCTAAGATTCAAGTATCTAAAAGTCTCATTCTGCTTTCTCATTCCATAAGAGAAAATAGGAAAGAATCCCTGAGCTGAAATGCAGAGGCAATAGCAAGTGCAGAGAGCCCACTATCAACGAGAGGCTATAGACCAGAACAGAGACAGGAAGAACTGAAGGGAAAGGACAGACATAAATCCTGATGAGTCACACATGTAAACCCAGGAGGGAAAGAAAGCAAGTGGCAGTACCCCAAAGTCATAAGCCTTCCTCGACCTATTCATGTAGACACTGGACTACAAATTATAATCAAAGATTATAATTCTGGGCAAAATGATGAATAATTCTATACAAAATCAGATAAGGCTATCTGGAGTTTGAAACAAATAGGAAAAATGGACAAGGTGACTAACCAGGCAATCTCCAATCTGATTAATGATATAATCTATGTCAAAAAATAAAAGAAAATCTAGATATAGCTGACATCTATAATTCCAGCATTCTAGGAGGCTGAGGCAGAAGGATGGCAAGTTTGAGCCCAGCCTGAGCAACAAATACAGCGACCTAACAAGACCCTGGCTCAAAAATAAATAAAAATATGGGCCAGAGATTTAGCTCAGTGGTTCTGGCACCTGCCTCGCAAGCACAAGGTTCTGAGTTCGATCCCAGTAACCACATACAATGTTGAGCATGGTGGCTCATGCCTGTAATCCCAGCACTCGGGAGGCAGAGCCAGGAGGATTACTGAGTTTGAGGCTTGCCTGGACTACATAGTGAGCTCAGGGCCAGCCTGAACTACAAAGCGAGACCCTGTCTCAAAAATAAATAAAAAAATAAATTTAAAATAAATAAATAAAACTTTGACCATACATTACCAATATATGCATATCTGCCTATAAATTTGATTCACATACTAATATTAGGTACATTGTAAAACATCCATAAAAATTAAAGAATGAAATAAAAATTTATTAAATATCACCCAATCCTTGGGGACTCTAGAACATAGGATTTTTACTGTATTGTACAAAAAGCTCTGAAATTGAAACTGGAAAAACTTTGATTTTTATCCTATCTTCTATATTTAATTAAGCAAATCATTTAACCATTATAAATCTCAATTTCCCTTTCTGTAAAATATTGATCCTGTCATTCACCAAACATTTTTTGTAGTATTCCACACCAGCCATAAGGAAAAGCAAAGTGATCAAGAAAGAGGTCTGTACTTCCATATAGCTTACAATCAGTAGCTATCTGCCAGACTTGTTGAATAAATGAATTAATAAAAATTAGTTTGAAAATGCCCAAGATTTAATACAAATTTAATACAAATGCAGTAATACATGTTTTCTTTGGTTTTGTTTTGTTTTTTCATATACACATTCATTCTTGGAGGTATAGCACAGTGCTAGAGTATTTGACTACATTTACACATTCAAAAAAAATAAAATATTAAGAACTGGTCAGAATCTGAGTAGACAGAGATGTAGATCCACCAGAGGAAGGAACACAAACTACAAAGTGTCTGGATCCCAAGGTTCACGCTTAGGGACAAGGGGGAGGGGACATTTATTAAGCACCTACTACTTTTAAGCACCACTTTAAGAGCTAGAGATGTGTCAGCACACAAAACAAAGTCATAGATTCCAGGGCACTTATGTTCTGGGAAGGAAAGAAAGTAAAACACTCTAAGCAGGTAAGTATATGTCGGGTAGTGATAAGTATACTTAGAAAAATTAAGAAATAAGAGCACAGAAGTATAAAGAACAGGGAAGGGAAGACCTCTCTGATGAGGTGATATTTGAGCAGAAAATGAAAGTGCGAGCCATGTGGACACTTGGGGTAAGGATATGCCAGCAGGAGGAAGAGTAACTACATTCTATAATGATACCTCAGGGATGTTCTGAAGCAGACACCAGGCCTTGGCCAATCTTGCCTTTTGTCAGTGAGAGACTAAGAAATAAGAAAAGGACTTCTGAGTCAGTATCTCTTTCCCATAATGTACCTGGGGCATCTCTAGATGAAGCCTTTACCTACTTTTGTGGTTTCTAATTCAAATCCCAAGAGAATTATGTCTGGCAGGAAGCTTGCCAGTACCTTTTTATGACTCTTTCACACAAGCTATTATTCAGTTAGATGGTCACTGGGTCAGCTTTTGGTCAGCCATTTGGTCAGCTAGTCAAATATGGCCCAGCAGCTACAAGTTCAGGCCTTGACACCACCTGCCTTGGACTGAATCTGGGATCTGCCAATTATTAATATAAGACAGGAGCCAGTTTTACTACACCTTTGTTGGCCTCACTTTTGTCACCGATAACATGGTGACAATCAGAAATCTCATAAGACTGTAGTGATGATATAGGACAGTGATGGCAAACCTTTTAGAGCTATCAATGATCAATCACAGTCATCTATGGCAGGCAAACTATAGGTTTGCCACCACTGATATAGGAAGTTGCAAGAATACAGTTAAATGCTAACGAATTAGCTATTTTTATTATTGCCACAATTCATTTAGTCATTCATCTACCAAGTTTTTATTGTTTTCTGCCCTAGAAAGGTGAGTTAGCAGCACAGAGATGAATCCGCACATCTCCATCCTAAAGGGTGTCTTCTAAAAAGGAAGATACATGAGAAAATAAAGGAGTACAATAGAGTGGCATATGTGCTTGATCACATACAGATATAAGATGATGTGAGGGCACAGAGAAAGGAGAGAGTAGCTGCATCAGAAAAGGCATCACAGAGTCCAGCTACTGTTACTTGGTCACTCTGAACAAAAACATTTCAAGGCAGCTGTAGTACAATCCTAACCAAAGTGACTCTTCCTAAAGACAGTATGTTACTTGGAACTGTGGCTTACCCCTGAGAAGTTTGCTTCTGGCTCTCACTAGTAGCCTGTCTTCTTGGGTTTTTTCTCTATTATAATGTCAGTATCAAGCCTTGAGCCATCACTGCAAAAACAATCTAGGCCTTAAGCCTAAATCTCATGTGACAGGCCAACTGGGTTATTGGGCAAAAACCAAGGTTCCCAGAGCCTACCAAAATGTATCAATAAAGACCAAGTATAGTGCTCTAGAAGAAAGATAGATTAGAGAAAGAATTATAAGAAAGAATCTAGGAGAAAGATAAATTAGAGCAAACTGCCAGGGGAGCAGAAGAGTAGAAAGAAAATCTAGGCACTTAGGAATCTTGATTGGCCTGAACAAGTTTAAGATCACATGATGGCAGAGCTAAGGACAAACTTTGTCTATTCTGAGCTAGGCCCTATGTAAGTGTCAGGCAGTTGAATCATATAAATTGCCACTCTCGGTAGACTTACAGAAAAATAGGCAGGGGAACAGATCACGGTCATTCACATGCTAAGAGTTATCATAAAATAAGCATATGCCAGGCCAAGGATTTAGTTCAGTGGTTCTAGCATCTGCCTTCCAAGCACAAG
>PVIC010057678.1:0-10589 GCA_004025085.1 Thryonomys swinderianus
AAAAAAAAAAAAAAAAAAAAAAAAAAAAAAAAAAAAAAAAAAAAAAAAAAAAAAAAAAAAAAAAAAAAAAAAAAAAAAAAAAAAAAAAAAAAAAAAAAAAAAAAAAAAAAAAAAAAAAAAAAAAAAAAAAAAAAAAAAAAAACCTGAAACAAGTTATATTGCATACATGTACTATATTGTGCATAACACATACTATTGTTTTATATTGCATACTCAGTCCCCGAGATAATGGTAAACTATACATACTACAAACGTACTAATTTAAAAAAGAAAGAGAAATCACCAAAACCACATCCAAATTTAAAACATTCCTGTATGCTTATAATCATTTTGAAAAATTTGTGCTCAACTTGGCTTATAAACATATCATAGAACCAACGCTATTTGCATTTTTAGGAAAAAAAGACAGTTCTGTCACAACAAAAGAAGTGTTACTGTTAAGGTGATTTTTACCCCCCCCCAAAAAAAAATGAGTCTCTGGTGAGAGGGTAGCCTAAGACCACTGCAGGACTGAATCAAATCAGATTCCTTAATTTCTGGCTTTGAATTCAGTTCTGCTGTTTTATTTGATTAAGAAGTATATAATTGCAAATGCCAAAGTAAACCACAACTGTTCTTTCATTGGGTATGATCTAAAGAAAATTCATTGAAATAAACAGAACATGTTTTAGAAAAAGAAAATCAACACGTTTTCTTCCTACAATAGGAGGGGAATCAGAGGTAAATATTCTTTAGATTAAATCTTTAAGCCTTAGCTTTATGGGTTTTTTATTATTTTATACACACTTTATGAAGACCCTGTAGGAGTCTAAAGCCTGAATCAGCTTTTATGAAATGGAATGTATCAAACTGAGAAGCTCTCGGTGGGCAGATCATTTGAAGCTGGAGCTGCCAGAGGAGACACTGGTCTTTTCAGAAACGTTTGCATTTTAGAAAACTGTCTTTTCCCACCTGACCACCAGTAAATTGTGAAGTCTTCAAAACTCACATCTGACAGAAGAAAAGAAATAGCCGTTGTGTATTTTTGAGGTCTTTCTTTTGTGTGTAGGCTGGAGAGGAACAGAACTGAGTGTATATGGGGAAAAAATAACAATTTATAAAGAGAGAATGCTGTTCTCAATTCAAATACATACACAACAAATTCTAAAGAGAAGCGACTTTGTACTGATGACAAATGAGAGAATTTGCCATACTACTTAATTTTGCAAACTGTATGTTTAGACACATCATGGCTTACACATACTTTAAAGCATTATTTTATTGTTAAAGGAAAGAAATAAAAAGAAAATCCACATTGCAGGATCACAAGAAGTCTACGGCTTCTACAGTACGTGCACAAGGCTGTGGGCTCGAAGGGTCAGAGCCAGAGTAAGCCGTCTTTCATTTAGTGGATGCTTTCTCTGTGCCAGGACCTAATGTACCCCACTCATGGGAGGCCACCGTCCCTGTCACCCCTGCCACACTGCTAAGGACACAGAGGGAAATTCCTAAGCTCTTCTCAATCCAGTACCAATAAGTGGGAGGGCTAGATAATGTACCAATAAAGATTAAAAAAAAAAAAACTAACCAGGATCTTCTAAGCCCCAGGCGTGCATCAGACCCTCCGTCCTGTGCACTCAATCCTTAGTGATGTGATCGTTCTGATCACCAGGTTTTTGTTCATTAAGCCTATTTTAATGTGTTTTAGGTGGGTTAACTATTCATTAACCTTTCAGTACTCCAACTGAGATTTCTTTGAAAATTCCATAGTATCCATCACCGTTCACCTATTCCATTTAATATGGCCAACTATTGTTACATTGGACTTACAATGAAAGTATATCAAGCCAGGGACAATAAAAAGCAAAACAATGCCAGAATCCTTAAACCATATCCTTCACAGAAACATGCTTTCATTCACTTCTGTGTTGAGAAAAGTACCTAAAACTGTAATGGTTTCCTGTCTAACTTTTAAAAATAATTAGCCCAGGGAGGATTCTTCACTGTGGGGTGGAAGGCTGTCTTGTGTTACAGCACAGTGATGTATAGCTTAAGTATTATAAGTGCTTTAACATGGCTGTATCAAATGACCTTGCTATTTTACATTTTAAATAATACTAATAGTCTGTACTTCTTTCAGATGTGTTAAATGCTTTGCCCTAGAGGAAACTGTTAGTTGTTTGAGAATATTTTTATTTAAAATGAATATTTTATTTTTTCACTTTCCCCTTTCCTCCTCCCCTTCTTCCTCCTCCCTATTTTCCTCCTCTTTCTCTTCTTCTTCCTCTCATTCCTTCTCCTTCTTCATCTTTTTTCCCTACTGTTGAAGTTTTACTTAGCGCCCTATTCTCAGCCACAGTCCAATGTGCCAAAAAAGAACTGAAAGAGAAAATGTAACCCCCGGGTGTCTTGGAATATCACTTAACAGCTAAGTGAACTTGGGCAAGTTTCCTAACCCCTCAGGGCCTCAGCTAGCCTTGTGGAACCTGCACTATTTTCCACTTTCTCATTGTAATATGTAAAGTACTTCCCCTCATAGAATGACATTACTGAAAATGTGATCTATTTTAGGAATTATTGGATATTTACATACATTATTTTAACATCAATAATGTGAAATTGATAAGTGGCATAAAATAGAAATAGAGAGCGTAAGAGAGAAGACTAGATTGGTAGGGGATGTTATTTTAGATATGTCTAGAAATGCCTTTTCAGAGATGACATCTAAAGAGACCCTGAACGAAGAAATCACAGGGACAGTAACTATGAAGACAGGTCCGGATTTCTTCACCTTGCGCTTGTCGACCTGGCAGAATGCAAAGCTCCTCATGCAGGATTTTCCGCGGCAATATATACTACAGGTTCGGCATCACCCACAACCTCTGCCTGCTACATGCCTTTGGTGTCTTCCTAGACGGAATACAATTTGTTTTAGATATTGCCAAATAGGGGCACAATCTCACCGAGCTAGGGAACATTGGTGTAAAAGAGGGAGGGAAGAGTAGATCGAATGCCCCTGAAGCAAGAATGAATTCAGCACCTTCCAGTAAGAAAGAGCAAGAGCTGTGAACTCTGTGCAGGGCAAGATTTTATGATGATTCCTAGCCAAAGAACTGCTCGTTCAGAATACAGAGCAACCACAGTATTATCTTTCTCCCTTCTACTCTCTTATCTTTTCCTTTTTTTCCCTTTCCTTCATAGATTTTCTTACAGATCTACCTAATTGTTAATATCGAGCAATTCTATCTATTCTAATAGAAATGGGTTAGATCCAAGGTCAAACGTTTAATTTCCCAGATTCACAGAGGGGTCAATATTCAAATTTTGAACGTGGTGAACACGAATTAGAACTCAAATTCTATAGCTGTGTGAGGACGGTTACTTCATGGAGACGGGTGGGAGATGCGGCGTGGCTTAGAGAAACACGTGGATGGGACTGAGACATGGGGAGGCCACTGTGAGGGGGAGGGGAGTGTGGGGAGCCGTGGCAATGGGCAGATTCAGGCAGCAGGTGAGCTGTGGTTCTGAGACATAAAGAGCAGTCCCCGAGCTTCAGGAAACATATAGCAAAGGGCTCCCTCACGGCCTACTGTATACAGGGTGAAGTCTTTGGATCTACAATGGAGGAGGGAGATAGATGGATGACTTTATCAAGGTCATTACTTCATCTGCCTAATCGATTTTCTTTTACCAGGAAGGGTACTAGGAATACTCTGTGGATGTCAGTGAAATACTGTCCTACACTATGTGTAATCAGGATATATATTTTACTTCGTAGCTTTAATTATTTTAATCTAAAAGTCTTAGGTTTGAATATATCATTTAAATGCTAATTCAGTTATCTTCATCTTTATATTAAGCTTTTGTATTGAAAAGTACTGATTCTCAACTTTGGGTGCACAAGAGAACAAACTAGAAAACTTGAATAAATTATCGACTCCAGAATACTGATTCCAGAAAATTCAGTATAATTAGTGTTGTGCACTTGGCTTTGCGAAGTTTCCTAAAGCTTTCCATGAGATTATAAGGTACAGACAGGCGTAAGAACTGCCAGATTAACCTTTGCAATCTAGTATCTGCCACCTCATAAGTGCTCAATAAAATTCTAATGAAAAGTCAGGACAGTATTTTTGGAGATACTCAAGAGGAATGCAGACAGCTCATGTTTTTCTAAATTCTCTTCATTAGATGAAGAAATTACATGGAGACACAATTACAAATTGTAAAGGAAGATGTTAATATTACTCCCTCACTTTTATATAATAATTTAGGTGATGTTTGGAGCATACAAAATGCATTATTTCAAGAGTAATTTGAGTTTTATCATTAATGATTGCAGCATGGTCCTGACATATTGTATCTGGCTACAGGAAAAATCAGTTTTACAAGAAGTTCTTTTTGTAGAGATAAGCAATGATGACATGATTCCCAAAATAATTTTCACCCCAGAAAATTTCAGAGATGATGCCAGCTAGCCTTCTGTTTCCAAAATGTATTATAGTCTGTTTTCTGTTTCTTATTAGTACACATTTATAGTATGAAAGGTTTGCATTTCTTGTTGGGAGCTGGTACATACATACAGAATAACTTAATTTCCTTTTCATCCTCTTTTCCTTTTTATCATTTCCCAGCCACCTATCTCTTGATCCACTTCCTTTATTTAATCACTGCATTCAAGATTGTAGTATTGCAAACACTGACACTATTAACAAGATTCAGATGAGACTATTTGGGGGCTGAACACAGCACTACCAAATTCAGTACAAACCTAGCCCAAAAATCACTAGCATGAGGAATAGTGATTGGACATGAGCAGCCACTTGTTTTCTAGCTAGTATGACACAGGTATAATTTATTAAAAAATGTAGTCTCCTTTCGTATCCTTTCTCAATTCTATTCTTGCTGAAAGACAAAAATATTTCTAGGAAAAGTGTATATATATATATATACATATATATATATATATATATATATATATCAACAGTTTTGAAAATGCCTCTGTGGTTGAATATGCATCTCATTTTTATTTAATGAGTTTCTATATGTATGCATTAGAGATGTTGATATATAAAAGTGATTAACAGTAATTACTTTTGAGTTGTGAGATTATGGTGAAATCAACATTATTTTAGCCTGAATTTGTTATATCATTTACTTGTATGCTTTATTTGCATAATAAAGATGCAATATACAAATAAAAATATAAATCAAATATGGATAGCACAGGTTCACAATGTTTGTGTTATTTTGTGGCATAGTGGCATGTAAAAAATTCTTACATGTTCACTTCTTTTTAAATTTTTGAGACATGGTCTTGCTTTGTAGTTCAGGCTGGCTCTGAGCTAATTACATAGCCCAGACAAGCCTCAAACTGAGCAATCCCAAGGGCTGGGATGACAGGTTTGAGTCACCATGCCTGGCAATAGGGTTTGTGGTACCGATTGCTGGTGAGCATGAGTAACCACACCCGGTATTGTTGTGTGTGGTTACCAGGGATGGAACTTGGAACCTTGTGCTTGCTAGGCAGGTGCTGGAACCACTGAGATAAATTTCCCGCCCTTACATACTCACTTTTAAGAGCATACTGTTGTTCTATTCTGATTCTAGAATGTGAACCAATGAAACAAACAAACAAAAAACCCCAAATACTAACTTTACATATTCTTAATTTTATAGTGTCCCTTAGGACAGTATTTAGCTGCTTATCCTTTAGTTAGAAGTGTTTACTCAAACAATTTAAAACTTAATTACAAAAAATACTTGAGCATGGAGGAAAATAAGATTGTAGAAATATTTGCTGTTACAAATGGAATCCTAGTATATTAGTGTTAAAGAAAGTGTCTTGCTGGCAATTAAATATATTTGTCTTGTATCTCAAGAAAGTAACTATACTGTTAAAATACCATGTAACATCTTTTTATTTGGTTTTCAGAAATATATTTTAATGTGATTGCATGTCAAAATTTAGCTTTCACCATTTCCTTTTAATGTATCATCAGAAAAAGATTGTAACCATGAATGCTTAGAAAAATGTTTCATGCTTTCAGGCTTTCTACTTTGACCATAATTTTGGCAATAAAAAGAGATGAAAATGCCATTTATAATAATATTATTATTAACCTCAGTGAATTTCTATGCCATTTCCTCTGTTAGTCGTGAATCTAGATAATTGCTTATTCCTATTTCCATCTCTTCCTTCCCTGATAAATTCTGCTAATTCTGGTATTTTTTTCAAATCTGTTTCATATATTTTTCACTCTTTGTTAATCCCTTATTAAATACTTCTTGTATTTTAGTTTTGTATATAATTTTAAGTGTCATTTAAATGATTTAACTTAATAGCTGATTTTGATGCCAGTGGTCTGTGGAATACAATGAAATATTGATATATAACATTAGAACACTAGGTATAACTTCAGTGAAATACTTCTTAACCAAAGTGGAGTCTCCATTTGCTTCTTTTTAGGGCCTAGCAACATCTTTCATTCCCGTGGCTATTCAATAAATACTGATATTTGACTCATTGGTAAACTATCCATTTCATGAACTCTTATTAAGAGAAGAAAGTTTCTGATCAACCACAGAGGAACTGTGAATGGAAGTATCTCCACCACAGAAAATCATTATAACTTTCATGGCGGGAAGACAACACAGACCCTGCACTTTAGACAACAACCTGGGTAGAAGTTATAGATGAAGCATCTATATTTCTGGTGCTCTCTTACGCAAGACAGATAATGAAACCTGATCTCTCTGAGTTCACGAGCCCAAGTCTAGGGTTTTTCTGAAGTTTCTTATTCCTGTTTGTTGGACTCTACCAATCCTTACTGGTTATCAGGACACTGAGACTCCTTACGTGCATTTGTGCTTAAATTTTATCCCGCCTGCCCATATCTGTTAATGAGCTTATGACCATAAATTATAGAATAGTATTCGAATTGTATATACGTATGTTGGGAACAATATGTAAACATAATCTTTGGTCTTTGAAAACAAACATTGTTGATATTTAAAGAGGCTTAGAGAAAGTGAGTTTCACTGAGATTGACGGCACTATCAAAAATTTTGACACTTTTTTACAAAGTTAGATAAAATCAAACTCTTGTCTCCTGAATTCTAGTGTTTATGTGCTTTTCCCTTTTTTTATGACAATTTGTGTCTGGCTTAGGTGAGATATTGCAGGAAAATAAGTGATCTCTGTACTTCATTGCCTTTTTAATTCAAATGGTTAAATTATTGTATCATACTTTCAATGTCAATTCATTACATGCTCTAGAATTTTATTTACAATCAATTTTGTGTATTCTACCCAGTTGATTATCACAATTTAGACTAAATAGAACAGATATTTTATTTCTAAATCAAAGAAAACTAAGACTTGAAGAAGCCATAGCATTAGTTTAAAAACACAGGCTTACCAAGGGACAGAATAAAAGGCTTTAGTTTTCTACTATTATGTAACAGATTACCATAAATATAATGACCTAAAACTTTGTTCTAGAGGTCCAGAATCTGTTGCTAGAGAGGCTGAGTTCTGTATTTATGTTGTCACAGACTAAAAGAAAGATGTTAGGCAGCCTGCCTGCCTTTCTCCAGGCAGAACACTAGAAAGAATGTGCTTCAAAGTATGACTGGGCAAATTTAGTTACTTCTGTGGAAGCAATGAGATTGAAGTTGTACAACACAAATCCTCTTTTCTTTGCTGGCTGAAAAGTCATGCATTCTCTCAGGTTCTGGAGACCTCTTGCCATGATATACTTGTCATCTCCCTACCAGAACTGAAGGTGGCCCATTAAATTTTCCTCCTTGAATCTGTGACTTTGTCACATCTACATTCAGACTTAATTTATATGATCAGGTGAGGTTCACTTGGACTTTTCCTCTCTTAAAATTAATAGTTTCAGGGGCCGGAAATTTAGCTCAGCGGTTCCAGCGCCTGCCTCACAAGCGCAAGGCCCTGAGTTTGATCCCAGTAACCACACACAATGCTGGGCGTGGAGACTCATGCCCACCAGCAATCAATACCACAATCCACAGTGCTGGGCGTGGTGGCTCACGCCTGCAATCCGAGCACTCTGGAGGCAAAGAGAGGAGGATTGCTGAGTTCCAGGCTTGCCTGGGGCTACATATTGAGTTGAGGGCCAGCCTGAACTACAAAGTGAGATCCTGCCTCAAAAAAAAAATAATAGTTTTACACTGTATTATCTAATGATGGGATATCCATTATATACAGAAACTTCATGGGGCTAGATATTTAGGGGCTATCTTAGCATTCTCTCAGCCATAAGCCCACACACTCAAGTACTGTGGTTCAGATTTAACATGTCCACTAAAAACCTCATGTCTTTGCAAGATTATCAAATCACATGGGTACTGTTCTCATCCGCTGAAGGAGTTCAGCAGACGAACGTTCTGAGGAGAGAGGAGACCTGACAGGAAGTGAATCACTACAAGTGTGACATGTGAGAGTATGTTCTTGGTCCTGGTTTCTCCATTTTCTTTGTCTTCCTTGGCTGCTATGGGATGATTAAAATTTTTCTATCATGTCCTCAGATTATCCTATTCTGTCTTGGACTGAATTCTCTGAACACCGGGAGCTGAAACAAACCTGTCTTTCTTAAAATTGCAAACACTAGATATTTTGTTGCAGAGATGGGAAGGTGACTAACACAGGAAAATAGTACGAGGAGTGGGGTCTTACTGTGACTATATTTGAAGATGCAGTTCACAAGTCTTTCCATGCCTGATTTGGAAAGTTTTGTAGGTGTCAGACACAGAAGTGGTACAATGTTGTAACAAAAGATTCTGGTAAGGTCTTAGATCTTACCAGATCCTTAATGCTGGCACAAATGTGGATAGAAAAGATGAGGCTCACATTTGAGGTGGGAATGGAGATTTCATTGGCAGACTTCAGCCATGTGTATTATACTCTGGCATAAAATGTGCCCTCATTCTGAGTATGTCCTATGAATTTGCAAGAGATTCATTTTAAGGCTATCGTACTAATCAATTTGGTGGAGGAAATTTGAAGGCAACTGAATATTCAAGCTGCGGTGTGGGCATTGTTGGTTGCTTTTTTTGTCAAACCAAAAGCAGAAATTAGGAGAAAAACACAGTCAAAAAATATAAAAGTGTTTTTATTTTATCAGAAAGGAAATACCTCAAAGTATGGGGTCATGAGAGAATAGTTGCTAAAAAGATTACTAGTAAAAAGAAGCCTGTTACTCTGCATTGAAACACAAAAGATAGCTTGACAACATCTCAGGAGTCATCCAGACTCCCCCTGTCACATGCTTAAAGATGCACAACTGTAAATCTCTCACTTGAGAATAAAGCCCACTCTGTTTGAGAAAGCTACCTTGGAAATGCGTCCATGGGTTTCACTCACCATGCTTCATCATCTAGACAACTGGAGGCCACAGTAACCATAGCCCAACGAGGTCTGGCTATTGTTTAAAGTGGTGGAATTGTTCAGACCTTGGCATCATACATGTATTAGTAATTTTACAATCATGTAAAGTGTAAAAGTTAAAGTGTCATATGGGCATATGCCCAGATTTCAAAGGAAGACATAAAAGGCCAGTGAAGGAACCCCTTTAAGGAGGTGAGTGAGGCTGTGACAGTGGCAGCAAAGATGCTCAGCACACCCTGGAAAGGTGGTAATGTCAGGAATGTGGGAAATGTAGACAAAAGCATTTGTTACAAGTAGAAAAAGCAGTTGCATGAGTAACAAATCGAATGTCATATGGACAGCATTGCCCAGGTCCTTTGGAATTCACCTTATGCCACAAACTTCCCTGACTCCTGGACATAGAGCTACAGGGGTACATTTTATCCATCCTTATTTTCAGCCATGCTTTAATCCCATTTCTTTCTATCTCCCTACCCTTCCTTTTGGTGTGACAAGATTTACTCTCTGCTACTGTATGTTGAAATTTTATAACTTTTTTCTTTTGATTTTTCAGGGTCTCACAATTGTTTTCCTTGAGTCTCAGAGAACGGCTTTAGAATTATTACCAGTATTGATACTATCATAAGTTTTACAATGATTAGAGATGGACTAAATTCATTTCTCATCATGCAGGTAACAGTCTTTGGAGATCATAAGCAAGATATTATTGTTTTGTACTAAAATGTCTCCTGAAAGCCCTATATTTGTGGAAGGTGATTGGACCTTAAGGTGCTATAATCATTGGTGAATTCATCCAAGAAAGAGTTAACTACCTATAAATTCTATCAGAGGGAGGGGCCTTGTAGTAGCTGGGTAACTGGTGGCATGACCACGACAAAAGTTTTCCAAGCATGGGCCTTGGAATAAATAAGGCACATAGAGAAGAGCTACAAGGACATGATATAAGCAAGGAGCCAAGCTTTGTAGTTAATAGGTCTGATAATTTGGAGATATATTCTATCCAGTTATAACCTTACTTTTAAGAATGATGCAGAAAGTTGTATCTGAAATAGAAAAACTGCTATATATAATATATAAACATACATTTATTACTGACTTTATAACCAGCAGCTAGTTAGTAAAAAATCTCAATAAATACCAGGATCAGGAAAAATAATGATTCATATTGTATAAGGGTGAAAGTTTAGAAATTTGACTT
>PVIC010057679.1:0-10595 GCA_004025085.1 Thryonomys swinderianus
TAACAGAGCGGCAGATTGGGTGTGGAATTCAGAGCCTTGGAAGCCAGCTCAGGTTTTCTTGTTTGTTTGTTTTGCATGGAACCAAATGAGTTTTCAGCAAAATTCCTCCCTGTGTACCTCTTAGAGCACCAGAAAGATCTCTTTCACTGGTCGCAGCTTCTGCTACCAAGAGTAGGGAGAATGATTCTCTGCAAGAGTCACAGGAATGCCATCTACCAGGGCAAATTGTGCGGCGGCACAGATTGCTTAGCTATAAAACAGAATGCATCAGAATCAACTCTATATAAACCATTATGTCAACATCTTATTCTAACTTTTATCTCTTGTTAATGAACCCAAATAAATCAAGATTGCTTTTATTTGAATCCATGCCACATGTCACAGTGAAATAATAAATGAACACATTGGTCAGCCTTTCAGTTGCTGAAGCAAATGCCAGACATCATAATTTAAAGGAATTAGGCTTACTTTACTCATGGCTTCAGAGGATCAGTCCATAATTGTGGGTCTCAGGCAGAAACACTATGGTGAAGGGGTGGGTAGGGCAAAGCTACTTAGTTCACGACAACTCAAAAGCAAACGAGGGGAACAGGGCCAGAGAGGGAGGGACCAAGGATAAAGTCATGTCTCCAGAACCCACCAAAGCACACCCAGAATAGTAACCCAGAATTATTGATCATATTCAAGCCAACCAAGCTAGTACTTTACCTTAACTGTCACAATAAACATCATCAAAATTATTGATACTTTGAGAACTCTTGTGTGCTAGAGTGTAAACATACTACTGCCTTTCCATCCTCTCCACCCTGCCAACTGTGCACCTTACAAAAGCAGTAATTTAGTTTCTAGGAAACATATTTCTTCCTCTTCTTTTCTCTTCCTTTAGCTTTTTAAATCTTTTTACTATGTAATCATCTTTGAGCTTTAAAATTGTTAGTGTATTTCAGGGGGATTTTCTGCACAAGGAAGTATCTATAAGAACATTTTATAACTTGTCTCTCAAAATTAGTGGAAATTACAGGTTTGAAAGAATCTCAAGAATCAAGATTTACTACTATTTTTACTGCATTACTTAATAAACATATTCAGTGTTCCTTGTGCTCTCGTGGAAGAAGGATAGTAGCTTTAGAGGTCAGAAGTTACATTACTTCAAAGGCAAAGTCACTTGTGTGAAATACATAACAATACATATGTGCACACACATATTTAAATCTTAGCGATAAAAGACAAATAGTTTTGATCTTTCCTATACTGCATTAAGATTGTATGTTTCTTATTTCCATAACAACTATATCCTAATAATGACAATTTCTTTTAGCTAAAAGCCCTTAATTATTTAAATTATTGCATTATAGTCCAGGGACAATAAGGAACATAGTTAACAGAAAAATAACTAAACTAAGTGATTTTAAAAGTCAAGATACTCCATTCTGAAAAACTCCTATTCAGCTTCAGAAATCTCTGTCATAATTTTTGAAAAAGCACAGTGTATGATCATCATCATAATCAAGAAGTCACATCAGTTTTTTTTTTTTTTTTGAGACAGTGTCTCACTGTGTAGTTCAGGCTGGCCCTGAGTTCACTATGTAGCCCAGGCAAGCTTCAAACTCAGCAGTCCTCCTGTCTCTGCCTCCCGAGTGCTGGGATTACAGGCATGAGCCACAACGCCCCGCTACATCAGTTTTAATTAAAACACAAAAGCCCATTTCCATGATGCAGAACACATATTTTGTGCAGACATCTAAATCAGGACATCTTTCAATTTACTTTCATGAAATGGTACCACAGGGATAAGAGCACAGGGAATTGGCCCACTGGGGGAGAGATTTGTGAACAGGCTGACTATTGGCAACTTGGGCAGATCACATGGGAAGTTACCTTTGAGAGGGCTCCAGCCTCCAGATAGAAGCAAATAACGAACACATTCCACGTAACCCAGAGGACTAGCCAGACAGCATACTGTAGAGAGCAAGAGAAACATGGCATATCATTAGTTTGGAGTCATTTGAGAGATTCAAACAGAACTTTCACCTTTGAACTTCCAAGTCATAAGATTAGCAGAAAATATTTGATATTGCTTCTAAGGAAAATGACTAGATATTTATCTATCTGTCAAATTTTTCTCACTGTTACAGATTGTTGTGGTATGACAGTTCAAACTTGCTGAAAGATAAGTTTTAGAAAACAGAATGACAACATAAATAGTATCCTGCATTTCTGCTTTAAAGACAAATGACTTCAATTTCTAGACAAGTATTTTAAAAATATGGAATGTTCCTCTAGGAACGTTCAATGTAGCAAAAAGAAATTCATTTTCATTTGGTAAAATCATCTTTACATAGGATAAAACACATTTCTCCACTTTATTTAGGGCCTCTTCAAAGCACTCCACCTCACCCCGCTTGAATTGGCTTTGCTGTTTCCATGTCTCACTTTCATTTATCTACTCATCTTCCTTTCTTATTTTCCTACACAACAGTGGAGATCTGTTAATCTCAATGTGATCATGTCATGTCTTTAGTGCAAATTCTGAGGTGCTGATGAATTTTCCAACTGTGCTCTGTGGTTTTCTATCATGACCCACCATTTAGTCAGTTAAAGTTCAACAAGCAACTAGACCAATTGGAAAACTAAACCAATTGGAAAGACACTGAAGACAGAAAGCCAAGGATATATCTCCCCACACTTAAGGATAAATTCTCTCTGAATTTAAGTGGGGGAATAATTATGAAAAAAAGATGATTAGAAAGCCAGGAGAGTGGCTGTAGGACAAAGTCCCATCTGCCTTGACAGAGCAGTGCGAAGCCTTCCAGGAGCGGAACCAAACCTACACGGTTAATCAGGAGGAAGTGCCATGTCAAAGGGCTGTGGTGAAAAGGTACTATCAACAAAAGAAAGTGTAGTTGTGAGTTCTTAAAATACAGAAAAGAAAATCATGTTACTTGTTTGGTAAGTAAATACCCAGGGGTTGCATCTTTCTATAATGACTTTCAAATCTTTATTTTAGCATTCAAAATACTCCAGGGTCTTTCACTGCACTATCTTTCACATCGCATGTTTCCTGAGTCATCTTGTAACTCACACAATTTGCTCACTTGCTGTTCTATGTACTTGGAAACTGACTTTGCATGCCTGTGTCTTTTTATATGTCATTATGCTCTTCTTGAGTGAATTTTTCCTTTCTCTAGGTGGTCCTCTTACCACCAGTTAATATTTTTTTAGTCAGCTCAGATAGCACCTTCTGAGTTATTTCCAACAGAATTGGTGGAGTTCTACCTCATGCTTCCATAGACTTTGTCCAAATTTTATTCCAAAGGTACCTATCTAATTCTTTGCATACTCATTCTCTGTACAAAGATAAAGTTCTTCAAAAATAAGGTTTCCAACTTTGTATTTAGGTATTCAGGAAATACTTGTAAAAATCATTGAATTGCTTAATAGCAACACAGAAAAAGTTTTTTGTTGTTGTTCTTTTGGGTTTTTTTGAGACAGGGCCTTGCTTTGTAGTTCAGGTTGTCCCTGAGTTCACTATGTGGCCCAGGCAAGCCTGGAACTCAGCAATCCTCCTGCCTCTGCCTCTGCCTCCCGAGTGCTGAGATGACAGGCATGAGCCACCACACCAGGTGAGAAAGTTTTATTATTTTCATAGGTGATATACACATGTCCCTCATGGAGCCAGATGCTCTGAGAGGACTAGGGCAATTTGTGTAGTCTGAGGAGCTATAGCCCTGCCCTGGTCAGGACAGAATAAATGGTGACTCAGGTTTTCCCAAAGGTGACGCTGTCTCTACCTCCTGAGTCAATGCATTTCTTATTAGAGCACAGAGCCAGAGTCAAACTGAACTGTGCAAAACCAAGCAGAAGATTTGAGAGGCCACGTGGAAGGAGGGCTGGGCACTGAAACAAGACTGCAAATGGCAGAAGACGAGAGAGACATTTTAGTTAAAAGACACAGATCACATGACTCATTTAATTTGCTCAGTATTGCAAAATATAAATTCATGTTATTAGAGTTTAAAAAACAAATTCTGTAACTATCTGATCATTTTATAGACATAGTGAAGAGCCAGGTGGTAATTTGTGAGGCAGATATAAGAGGTTGTCACATTTCAGCCTAGGTTTGGCAACTTAGTGAGAACTTGTCTTCAAAAACAAACAAACAAACAAATGAAAACCCAACCAACCAATCAAATAAAACCTCCTAAAACAATAATAAATATAAAAATGAAAATGGGCTGTAACTTACGGTAGAGATCTTGGGTTCAATTCTCATCAAAAAGGGGACAAAACTATCTATCTCCATAAATAACGTTCTGAATCAGTAAAGGTAGCAGAGCAAGAAACACCTGTACCTACAGGTTTAAGGGAGAAAGAAAAAAAAAAAAGAAATGAAAGAAAGAAAGAAAAAAGAATGAAGGAAGGAAGATGAGAGAGTTGCTTTTTATAAGATTTACTGGTAATGGCTTTGTGCTCTCTCTTTTATCTTTTATTCCCAGAGTCACCTATATCCATAAGCTTTATCTATTTTAAATTATTTCATTTTACTTTACTTGTCACCTTTTCCTTATTTAGCTTTCTTTTACCACCTTTTTACTTTTTTTCACTTCATTTTATTGCTATTTTTCATCTTGCTTTTCTCATTTTAATATCTAGGATTTATCTGGATTAAAAACTCTTCCAATTGGATTTTGCTTCTTTACCTAATATGGATAAAAATTTCGCATCCCCTTGTGATTTGGCTTACATGGTTATTGTCAATAAATTCTACTATTCACGCTGCTCTTAAAGTGATTCACCCTAATTATTTAAGTGTGTTGAAGTCTGTTCTGGCTTGTGCCCAGTTTCTGCAGCTACAACATGTGATATAATTGACAATTGTTCTATTTGAGTGTAATTGGAAAGGATATTTTGCCCAGGAGAGATAACCTAACAGGCTAACAGCTGGAGGTCACCTAACTTGTACTTTTCTACTGTAAAAGCTATCTTGTGTTAGCCTAATTTTTTATTCTTGTGAAAAACTCGTATTTTATATTTCAGATAGAACTTTGAAGCTGCTACATGTGATGAGAAAGAATGCTGATGTGTGTTGAAATTCTCCATGTCTGGAGCTCCAAGAAAAGCACCTGAGAAGCTGACTCAACATCAGTTGGAAAAATAATGGAATCATCACATCTCCTCTGTTGTATTTGTGACTCTAATTATAAAATCAAATTAGCTAAATAAGACAAAATTTAGTTAAGGCTGTCAATTTGTGATCAACCAAAATGCTGGCTACATTCTGACACATGGTTACATGGTTGCTCACAGTCTGCCGGCACCATGTACACACAGTTCAGGAAAATAAAAATAACATGATGTTCTCCGACAGATGGTGTTTTCCTCACATGCAGACCTTCATGGATAATGTATACTGCAGAAACCTATTGCCCTACCACCCTTAGAGAAGAGACTGAAAATATAGTGCAACATTTCAATAACCAAGTCACCCAAGCAGCAGTTTGCCATTTAATACACCTATGGAAGCTCAGGGCCACCACCTTGAGCACCTTGTTACTGTAGAGCCCATAGGTAACTTGCATGAATCTAATGGTATCTCAGTAAATTTAATATTAAAATATTTGTACAAGGTTTTCTTTTCCTGAGGTGTGCACACATTTTTGGAAGACTCTCTATTTCAGGTAGAGAGATAGACTGTGCGGTTTAAAATGAAAAACCTGGCAAGCATTTTACTGGAAAATAACAAGATGCATCTTAATGACATGGCCAGAGCTCAGACACTTCTCTCTTTTACAATAAAGCCACCTGCCAGGGAAGCATATACATGTTCTGGATTATAAACTATCTTTAACATACACAAAGGGTATGAGTTTTAGAACCATTTTTCAAGTTTTCATGTACAGATATAAACTCAAGTTTTATGTATCGGAATGATATTAAATTTTAAATTATGTTGAGAGAAACTAAACACTGTGTCATTGTATTTCCAAAATATCTAGAAAAGTTGTGAGGAAAGGAGACTATTACTTAAGACAAATAAAAATTTATATTTTTCCCACCAATCAACTATGATTGTAAAATCAATTTCAGGAAAAACAGAATTTCTTTTTTACCATTACACTATAGTGGCAAGCATTATTTGAAAGAGTGATTTAAATTTATAGTTGCCTGGCCTTCTAATTTCCTTTTTCTTCTTTATGTCTGCAGAGAGAATAACATTCTAGAATAATGTAATATTATGTAATATTCCATACAAAGGAAACCTTTTTGTATTTTACTTCATATATTTTTTAATACTACAAAGCTTCTGCTGCTAAACATTGCTTAGTGCAATATTGAATAACAGTACCTTATTCTAATCATGTTTCATTCTAATTTATTTCTTTAAAAAATCTTTATGAAATAATATTTTACTGGTCTCTGAAAAAGCTACTTTACTTAAAAACTTCATTTTTTTTCTCTATTTTGTCTTCCTTTCTTTAAGCTTTTGTCTACCTTTCTTTAAGCATTTAGGTTGCAATGGGATTGCAGATACTATATTTGCTTTTATTTACGTAAAAATTCCTGTGATAAAATGTCTGATTGGATCGTTTGATACATTTAAGCATCAAAAAATTTAAACATGAGCAAAACTGTATTAGTAAGTTACTAAATTTAGAGAACTATTGCTTAGTACTATGAGCATATGCAGTATTAGAATGTGGACAATGTGGCGCAGTTACTAAATTCCACCTGGGTGGAGTGAGGACCGAGCTGTAGTGAGCACAATTTGGGCGCCCCGAACCACCCCACCGATACCAGGTCCATCTGTCTTGAGCAGTGGAGGCTGTCTGTGGGAACACCATCTGACATACTCTCCTCACAGTGTCACAGAGGTCACACTGTTACTACAAATATGAAAATGCGGTCAGTTCACTGAACTGTGACTGACCCATTCTTAAGAAGCTTTATATTAATGCATGATATCTTTGGCTTTTTTTTTTTTTTTTGAGACAGGGTCTCACTTTGTAGTTCAGGCTGGCTCTGAGCTCACTATGTAGTCTAGGCAAGCCTTGAACTCAGCAATCTGCCTGTCTCTGCCTCCTGAGTGCTGGGATTACAGGTGTGAGCCACCACGCCCGGCTAATACATGATATCTTTAAAGAAACTACCTTAATTTAAAAAAAATGGTTAAGAATCATTAACAGATGCTTTACACCAGCAATGAATATATGCTAATAGAAATGAGCAGATGTTTTTAAAAATAAACATCCGTGGTCAAAGTTAACTATGTTTTAGCACAACAGCCTTGGAGTAGGATCTTGTAACCTCCTGAGATTCTCTTCTCTTCTCTTCTCTTCATCTTTTAGGACAAAGGGTAAAAATGAAATAGAGTAATTTTTTCTCCCACCTAAGATCATTCCATGACCAGCAACACTCCACTGTAAGAGGCAAACCCTGTGTCCACAGCCATAAATCTTGCCGCATCTAATGCATAGAATCATAGATCACAAATGAAAGCAGGTTTTTACCTCTTTTTTGAGGTCAATGCTATTATTCAGTAAGGATATCTTGTGATTTCTATCTTTGCCTTGGCATTTTAAGAATGCACAGCTTGGGCCAGAGGGTTAGCTCAGTGGTTCCAGCGCCTGCCTTGCAAGTGCAAGGTCCTGAGTTCGATCCCGGTAACCACATACAATGCTGGGCATGGAGACTCATGCCCACCAGCCATCAATACCACATACCACAGTGCCGGGCGTGGTGGCTCATGCCTGTAATCCCAGCACTTGGGAGGCAGAGGCAGGAGGATTGCTGAGTTCGAGGCTTGCCTGGACTATATAGTGAGCTCAGAGCTAGCCTGAACTACAAAGCGAGACCCTGTCTCAAAAAAAAAAAAAAAAAAAAAAAAAAAGAATGCACAGCTTTTAGTTCATTGTAAAATAAGATTTATTATTTTCCTGATTAACACAAATTTCCTATTGTAGAAAATATTTGAAATTTTGAACTTCAGAAAGGAGAGATTGAGAAAATGCTATCCTTAGATGTAAACACTAGGTTCATTTTAAGGTAATGTTTCCAACATTTTTCCTGTGAATTAGTGATTAAATGATGCGTGCCTAAATTACCTAAGATGCTTTTGGTGTATTCCTCCACCTGATTCTCTTCACATGGAGAACAGTCCCAGGGAGGGTACTGTAACATATGTAACAGATCCATCATACAATCTGGCTTCTCACACTCATTTTCTACTGTGCAACTTTTCATGCTTTCCTTGTTTCTAGTAAGATCAATCTCCAGAGTTTGCAAAAAAAAAATGTTTAGCTTGCTTTGATATGTGTAACCTTTTGGTAATCATACCTGATGATATTTTGCCTAAACAAACTATACTGAAGACAGGCTATTAATGTTAGGACACTTAGTGGGTATTCCTCTAATAAACACATAAACATGGCTGTTAAGTTTTATGCAAATAAAAGTAAAACGCATGTTTCTAAGGTCTTCTTGAAGTAAAAAGCAGACAACAATTCCCTTTGATTACAAACATAGTAACAGTATTAATTCAGCATGACTGCACTTTTGTATGATTGATTTCTTGCCTTTTAATCAATGATAAACATTTCATAACAAGATCTTCAAAGTTCTACAACCCAAAGTCTAGGAAGAGTCTACTGAAAGTCTTTTTCTTTTTTTTTGACACCTTCAATAATAAATGAATATATTGAATTGATATATTCAAATAAATTTGAGTTTTGAAAAGTTAATAGAGCAGAAGAAACAGAAAAAAACCCAAAAGCAAGCTCTAGATTTTTTTCTTTTTTGTTCTGAGACAGGGTCTTGCTTTGTAGTTTAGGCTGGCCCTGAGCTCACTGTGTAGCTCAGGCAAGCCTTGAACTCAGTAATCCTCTTGCCTCTGCTTCCTGAATGCTGGGATTACAGGCATGAGCCACCACACCTGGCATTGGTGTGTGGTACTGGGGATTGAACTCGGACTTTGTGGTTGCCAGGCAGACACTGGAAACACTGAGCTAAATCCCCAGCCCAAGCTGGATTTTAAAAGCTGAAATACTTGTGCAACTTAAGAATCCGGTAGCAATTTTGTCCGTGTGCATTTGTTTGTACACAAGACTTTAAGATTCAGACGTGCAACACAAGGGTGAGGATAGGAGGTGCAGAATGTTCAAAGTGCTGAGAAGCAACCTTGGGCTCAGTGTCTGTCTCAAATGCATCGCAGTGTGCTTGGACGTGGTGTCAGGAAGAGGTGATCTTTTTGCCTGACAGCAAACAATTTCTTAGTCATATATATGGATCTCTTTGTCTTTGGAATCACAGTGGGAGTTCTCAGCTAGAAGCAGTCTCCCCTGTGCTGACGGGTGTTGCCCTAGCTCAGCTCACACTAGTATTGATGAGATTCCCTCTGATTCTGCTGCAGAGATTTGAAGGGCAGAGTCAAGGTATTTGATGATGCCCTTGTAAAAAGTAGAGCATGAACATTGGAAGCTTTTCATTTAGTACATCTGACACTGTTTTTACTCAATTTTTAAAATCCCCTTCCTGCCCTGTACCACACAGTGGATGATCATCCCTCCCTCTGCAAGCATCTATCATTTTAATTGATCATCATATCCTGGAATACCTAAAACTGTTGAGCTTTTTCCCTTTGTAACAAATAATTAAATAAACAAATTCTCTTCTACTGAATAACAGATTTTCAATTGTACTTTACCAAAGATTTCACAGTGCACCTAGACAAGGATGACACCTGTGGTGGCCCAATTGTGAACCGATGAGACACTTGTGGAAGCCAGGTTCATGGGCTCAGGGCCATGCCCTGCCCCAGGTGCTCCTGAGGTGCTGCACGTCTCAGTGTGTCAGCTGTTAGTAGTGACACAGCTGCAAAATGCCACTGAGAAAACTGGTGGAATATGATGACCACTTCCCAACATCAGAATCTGCTGTATGGACTCTTAGAGTGAATTTCTATTATACAGCTCAATGGGCCAGTTAATCATTTAGCCATTATAGCTAATACAGACAAAACAATAGGTAAGACATATAATTATCAAGGTTCCAGATGTACAACAAAAGAATGAAATACTGAAAGCAGTGAGAGAAAGGGAGAAAATCATCTAAAAAGGGAGGCCCATTAGGATCTCAGAAGACTTTTCAACACAAACACTCAATGCAAGGAGAGCATGGAGAGAAGTATTTCAAGCACTGCAGGAAAACAACCTCAAACCTAGACTGTTGTATCCTGCAAAACTATCTTTCAGAATAGACGGGAAAAAAGATACTTCCACAATAAAGAACACCTGAAACACTTCACAAATACGAAACCTGCACTCCAAAACATCCTAAAGAACACCTTGGAAAAAAACACAGAAAATTCCATACCCATGAGACCCAGGAGAGTGAATTCATTGGGCCAAACAAGAAACTAAATAGAAAATGGGAAAAGCAAAGAAGAAAAGAACCAAGAGCCGGGTGTGGTGGCTCATGCTGATAATCCCAGCACTTGGGAGGCAGAGACAGGTGGATTGCTGAATTCAAGGCTTGCCTGGACTACATAGTAAGCTCAGAGCCAGCCTGAACTACAAAGTGAGACCCTGTTTCAAAAAAAA
>PVIC010057680.1:0-10460 GCA_004025085.1 Thryonomys swinderianus
AACTGGATCATCTAGTATTTTTCATAATATAGTTAATAATTATTAACTATTTTCCAATATCAAAGCTACTTTATTTTGCTGAGGAAAAAAAACCTACGGGGGTAATATATTTTCTAGTATTTTAATATTAGTCAAATTAATTCCAAAAGTGAGTTTCATCAGAGTGGCTTATTGCTGGGTGTTTACAAGGATGCAGTGATGTTACTTTGAACACCAAGTATGCTTGCTCTGCAGCCCAATTATTTATATCTTTGAAGAAAAAGCCATCATGATTAATCTTGGATTTTCTTCCGATAAGTCTACAACATACCAAGATTCCTCAATTTGGAAACTTTCTCAGTAGAACATTCTGGCAGCCTGTAATTTTTTGTGGTAAAAACATAACATACTAGTAGCACAGTAAAAAAAATTGGTCATTATTTTATTTTAATAAGGAAAATAAGGCAATTTTTAAAATATTTAAATCAAATAAGGAAGTATTCTTTTATTCTGTAGTAAAACCTTCCAGTAGAACTTTCTATGGTGTCTCAACAAAACTTATTTTTGCATACAGAATGGTTCGAAATAGAAAAGAACTTGACTGATTCCAAGAATAACCCATAGTGGAAACCCCACTTAGAAGCAAAGGAAGAACATTGTTTTAAGTTAACTCACCAGTGAAATTTTTGTGAGATTAAAATTTTTGACTACTGACATTATTTAGACAATGCCTTTTAGTTTGCTGAGTGCTTTCATACACCTTATCTCCATGGATCATCAAAGTCAAGATTTTTGTTTTGGCTGTGACTTTAACTAATGAGCATGATCCTCCAAAAGGTAATTTTGAATAGCTAAAAGAATTCATGATTGTAAGAGGCAGGTGTTTCTGAGCAATTCTAGGCTTCTGCATAATAGTGTAAGTTTCTACTGGATGTGACTTAAAACAAAAATCATCCAGGGCCGGAGGGTTAGCTCAGTGGTTCCAGCGCCTGCCTCGCAAGCGCAAGGTCCTGAGTTCGATCCTCGGTTACCATATACAATGCTGGGCGTGGAGACATGCCCACCAACAATCAACACCGCATACCACAATGCTGGACGTGGTGGCTCACGCCTGTAATCCCAGCACTCGGGAGGCAGAGACAGGAGGATTGCTGAGTTCGTGGCGGCTTGCCTGGGCACCATAGTGAGCTCAGGGCCAGCCTGAACTACAAAGCGAGACCCTGTCTCAAAAAGAAAAAAAAAATCATCCAAAGAAAAAAAAGGTCACTTTTCCTAGGTTTGCTACTGTCCTTATTTATGACTTATTAAAAAAAAACCTTACCCACTTACAAACTGTTGAAAATAAAAGATTAGAAGTGTCTTCATTTACTTTAACTTTTGTTCACTCTGTCTTTGTATACTTCTGCAGTATCCAATGTGTAAAAGCCATCAGGTGGCTGTGGAACACTTGAAACTGGTTCACACGAATGGTAATGTGCTTATGTGTAATATATAGAGATATTTTAAAGTTCCAGAAAACAATATAGATGGCTTAGAAAGACACAGAAAGGTTCATAAGATTATCTCTATTGCAAGATTGGCAGTGGGAGCTTTGACAATGGATAACATCTACGAGGCATCTGGCTGTGGGCACACTTTACCATTCTTAATTCTTAGGAAACCCCTATAAAGTCAGGATTGAAATCAGAGGCAAATTCATGCCCTGTGTATATTTCACTTTCATTTGCAAGAAGTTAGTTTTTACTTTTCTTTCATTTCACTGAAGCTTGCGAAATTGGAGAGTTTTTCTGGTTGTTGTCTTTTAGCTTCTTAATTTGGGGATAGAAACTTTAGATACTGAAGATGAAAGTGGTAATGTTAAGTGCATGTGCAGATGGACTCTGTGGTCAGCCAAACTAAAACGTGAAGGATAGACGGCACTGTCATACCTCAACCCAGGCCACACATGGCACAGTTCTCCACTGAGCGGCCCCGTGTGCATGGGCTTCTTCACTGTTTCCTGGCTACAGTAGTGTAATGACAGACAGGTGGAAGGTGGTTCCATGGATGGGCACGGGTGCTGATGCCCCCAAGGCAGGTCAGCGCTGGTGATCACACTGTGCCCACAGTGCCTGTGACTTATCCTGCCATTACTCTTCCTCATGTATCACTTGGGTTCTCAGAACCTGCATTTGTACTTAAAATCTTCAGAAAGTCTTAACTTGACTTTTCCTGGAGAGACGGATATGAATGTTGTACATCTCACTGTTTCTTTTTTTCTCTCATTACCATAGAATTAGACCCACTCCCAACTGCCACAGAGTTCACGCTTTATTTTTTTCTGATGTCCTCATTCGTGTAATCCACCACCAAAACCTCATTAACTGTGCTTTCCAAAGCTTTGTGTAAGTGCTAAGTGCCCCATCATTCTAATTCCATAAGAGGAAAATCTTGCTTTCTCAAGGGACACCCTCTGAGACTTCCAAGAAAGACTATTCAAAGTTATCAACACTATTATAACTCATGATTCCTCCCTAAAAACTCACAGTGGTCTCTCCAGACTGTTAGTTATTCTCCAAAATCCAGTAAACATCCACCTGTGCAGCAACCAGAGGGCTAAGAATCGCTCCTTTCTTACACCTCTCTTTCCTCATCGGGTTTACCAGTTGGCTATTTTCTAAGTAACACTTCATGAAGCACCATACTTGTTATCATGGCATGAGTCTAACTATGCATAAAATGACCAGAGAACGACAAAGGCTTGATTTGGGATCCATGGGCAACTAGGAAAAATGAGCTCACTGCTCAGGCACACCAGAGATGCAAACTCAGTCATGGCAAGTTTGAAATGCTTCCCATTTTCACTGCACATGAAGATGATTTGTAAATGAGGAGAATCGTGTAACTTGTGAAACAACAATTCAAGCCTATTACTCAAAACTGAAATGCACTAGGAATTTCTGAATGCTTGCTGACCCATAGAAATTTGGAAAAAAGTCTGCAATTATTCTATATTATTCCTTTTTTTAGAATTTTGATTTCTATTAATACATGATTATAGTTCATAATGTCTACTTTCATCATGTGGAGTTGGTGCACAGGCACAATGCAGCTCCATTCCTTTCTTCATCTCCTTCCCCTCCCTCTCTCTCCAGCTATTTGTCTCCTCCCCCTCTGAGAAAGATCTAGCTTTCTACTTCCCATTTTCTGTTTTCGTCTTGCTCTTTAGTTATCTTTTGCATTTCTCATAGAAGAAAAACTGTATCATCTGTGAGCTCGTGTGTCTAATTTATTTCACTGAACTTTATGGTTTCAAGGTGCATCCGTTTTCTTACAAATGATACAAGTTTACCTTTCTTTGTGTTGGATGGTACTCTATTTTGTGTAAATACCACATGTGTTTTATTCACCCATCTGATAGTGTTATAGGCCACTTCCAAGATTGAGCTATTATGAATTGTGCTGCTATAAACATGGGTAGACACGTATCCCTGCAATATAGTTTTAAGTCTCTAGGAAAGATTCCTAGAAGGAGAATAGCTGGGTCAAAAGCAATTTCTAGTTTTAGAGTTTTGCAAAAACTTCATACTGATTTCCATAAAGAGATCTTTACATTGAATGTAAACTAGTACCATTGCTATGCAACTATTCCTAGGTAAAACCTTGATGATATTCACTGGAGAAGAGCAAGGCTTTATTCATCAGCTAATGACTAATGCAGAAGCAAATAATTAAACATGAGTGCTCCAAATTGGGGTCGTCTGCCCTAATGACTTTGGATTTGCAAAACATATTTAAAATCATTGTCTATAGTCTCTGCTTATGGCACCCTGATGTAGTGATTCTAATGAACTCTCCATTACTTTTAATTCTATTGTACCCTTAGTTCCCCTAAGAACTG
Source organism: Thryonomys swinderianus (assembly GCA_004025085.1). NCBI lineage: Eukaryota > Metazoa > Chordata > Mammalia > Rodentia > Thryonomyidae > Thryonomys > Thryonomys swinderianus. The sequence goes on from PVIC010057680.1 coordinate 3,860, forward strand.
CTCATGTATTTGTGTCTTTGGGGTACCTAGCAGGACTCCCCAAGATGCATGTTACTTTCTGTGTAACTTCCTTTGATGATGGAGTGACGGACAGGTCTGTTGAATGTAATAAGAACCAATAACTATTAAGAAACATTCAAAATCTTTGTTTTCAAAACATGTTTAACTTAAATAGTAAAACAAGAAAAAAATAATTGGTCATCAGAGATATCCATTTTCCTATTTCCCAGAAACAATGGTACCTATTGATGGCTTATGAGAGAAACCCTCCAAAAGTTCCTATTACGTCTTCCACTTTCTTGTGCCAGTCTCTTTGAATTGCAGCACACAACTGCACACAGACACACAGTGAGTCTCCTTGATGACCCTCTCCTTTGTACAGATTGTAAACTAGTGGAAGAATTTGATGCCTCTTCCATTTGATGGAAAAAGTGTTTCTCCAGAGTAGGACAAATGTTAACTGACAATTTGTATTCATCTCCCATCCCTTCTAAGTAGCTCAAAGCCAAGTACTTCTGGACTTCTTGACAACTTCAGGCACATTTCGCTCTCCTTGTCTCTGTCAACCCAGCAAGCACTTCCTCCCACTTCAAAGTATAAATATTTTGCATCATCATTAGTTTTGTAGTCTAGAGGGAGGGCTGGCTTCCCTAAAATAAATACCCATACTTTGCAAAGAAAACAATGCAATAGTGATGCTAATCAGCCCTTCCTTTTAAAATATGTATGCCTTTTCCTCCACCAAGAAAAAGACAAGCAACTTTCTTTTCTGAAAGAAAAAAGGTAAAGTATGAAACAGTACTAATTATATTTTCAAAATTCAGTTTATTAAAGTCACACAACACAATTAGCTGAATTATTCATGTATTCAGATAATTATTCCAATCAAAATGTAACAATTCGAAAAAAAAAGTTTAAATGTTTCTAAATAGAAGTTGCTGTGTTAGTCATCTTCTCTCTACATAGTTCCCTGAATACACTGGAGGATGAAGTCTAAACTACCAGTTGTTCCCGTTGGTTTTGCTTTCTTCTCGCAGATTCTAACCCGCTGGCAGCCCTTGCGACAGCTTCCAGGACCGTCAGACTCTCTCACTTATGACATAGCCAACCCTAAAACATCTTTCAACTTGAAACCACACAATTTTAAGCTTAATCTCAAATGTAAACCTGACAGGGTTTCAGCCACAACTCTGTGAATCAGTGCATATTTCTATCCTGCTTTGTACCCTGTATCTGTCAGTGCGTCCCTGAATTCTGGGTAAGTTTGACTTCTGCAGGAATACGAAAACATTGTCCTAAGTGGGGAAATGATTTTGTTTGTTTGTTTGTTTGTTTTTGTAGTCACCCTTCAAATGGGATGTTTAAGGGGGAAAAAATAGAAGAGGATAAAACTTACATTTTCAAGGGTTTCATTGAATTGGGTATGTTGTATGAAATTTTTCAATTTGCTGTTATCAAACAACTGAAAGGCTTGTTTTAAGCATCTGATACTGTTATGTTGCTTATGAATAAATGAAAACACATGCCAGCTCTTGAAGCTACTGTCATGTGCTTGGCAGTGTATGAGGTGCTGCCCTACAAGACATTAGCTACTCCTGCTCAGCTGAGACAGGGTCTCCTCACACGCCAAGGAGACGAGGTGGGGAGGGAGCACCGTGCTCAGAGCCACCAAGAGCTCAGGTGCTCTCTTACCACCAACCCTGCTTATTGTTCCGGGGTGAGAATACATCACGTCTGCTCCTGAGGACACAGGTCTGTGTATTCCACACCAGGCTCTCTCTTCACATTGGAAGTTGCAGCTATAAAAGTCATTATTTACAGCCCCTTTAAGCGTTGTTTAAAGCCAGAGGTGGAAATCTTTTAAGTTTCACTATGGATTTTTTTTCTGACCTTTTACTTACTTTTCTGTAATTCTGAAATTTATGTATAGCCCTTATCTCACTGCTTTTCCCTCCACTCTCCCCAGATCAACTGGAATTACCATGATATAGGTGCATCATACCATGTATATGTATCATAATACCTATGCAATCATGTGGCAACATGTAATATCACTTTGTGATTTTTTTCTTTTTTGAGACATGGTCTTGCTTTGTAGTTCAGGCTGGCCCTGAGCTCATTATGTATGTAGCCCAGGCAAGCCTCAAACTCAGCAATCCTCCTGCCTCTGCCTCCCAAATGCTGGGATTACAGGCATGAGGCACCACACCCAGCACTGTGGGGTGTGGTACTGATTGCTGGTGGGTGTGAGTCACCATGGCCAATATCATATAATTGTATGTGGTTACCAGGATCAAACCAGGGACCCTGTGCTGCTAGGCAGGTGGCAGAACCACTGAGCTAAATCTCCAGCCCTACTTTGTGATTTTTAAATAAATAGAATAATATTGAATATTTTGTTTCACGTTTTGATTTTTATTAACTTAATAATATACCTTGGAATTTTTAAAAATGCATCTCCATCTGTACTTTAAAACTCTCCCAGTTTAATCATTTCCCTGAAGCAGACACCTGGGCTGCCTCTGTGTCCTCACTGCTTGAAGTGCTCGGCAGCACTTAGTCTCAAGGTAGCACACATCTGGATTTCTCAAAGCCAGGTGATGTTAAATGGAACTGCCAGGTCCAAGGGCAAAGTAAGTTTCTTCACTTACCTGGATGCTTTAATTTTATTTGTTCATATTTTTAAAAAAATCGTTGCAGCCGATGAATTCAAATATCTCATGTTAAAATTTGCAAATTGCTGAATTTTAGTGAGGGTAAGGACTTTACCCAGTGGTGATCTGCACTTTCACAAATTTTCTGTCTGTTGAGTGGCTCCTAAGGGTCCTGTACCATGGGGAGGAAGGGTCACTCACCCACTGACCACTGAGGAGTTTCAAGAGGAGTTTTTGTAACTGATAACAGGGTTTTATCTCAATTTAAACTGCTTAAAGCTCAGGTTCTTGAGGTCATCGTCATAGAATATAAGCGGATGTGATGTTGGTTTTTGTGGAGCCAGAACCACTCATAGACATTCTATTTCTGTCATTCTGAAGATTCTAGTCTCTGCTTCAGTATGGCATGAGAATAGATTTTAATTTCTTGGGCTCTTTGTTAGAAACAACAATTACATCTTTCAGGGCCAGTCCCATAATGTTTACACTCTCAGGGAAGCCAACAAATGTAAGGACCTCAAATGAGTGAGGTTTCTTTTGTCATTTAAGAAGTTCATTGAAAAGGGAAAGAAACTCAGTCTTGAAATGATTCATATTAGTTGAGCCAAACTTTGCCAAATGGCCTCTCTTGGTTTTGCCAAAAATGACCCCCTTAGCCAAAAAATAGCTGCCCTTGGTTGGGCCAATCATGACCTCCTTAGCCAAAAAAAAAAAAAAATGGAGCTGTATGAAGCCAATGATTTTCCTCACATCATAGGATGGGAACCAGAATTTAGTGTCTGCGTTATTGTAAAAATATGCTGAATGGAGCCAGGCGTGGTGGTTCACGCCTGTCATCCCAGCACTCGGGAGGCAGAGACAGGAGGATTGCTGAGTTCCAGGCTTGCCTGGGCTACATAGTGAGCTCAGTGCCAGCCTGAACTACAAAGCGAGACCCTGTCTCAAAAAAAAAAATGCTGAATGGAACTATGTACCTAAAGCTCTTTAGTATCTTTGTGTGTGTGTGCACAAGTTTGAGGATAAAATTATTAAGAAATTAGAGCTATTTCTAAGATTTTGGTGATAAAAACTAAAATTCTGGTGCAGATTAAATCTTTTGGGAAGTAAGACAAAGAGAGTAGCTTTTTCAGAAGTCTCATGTAATTAAGCTAATGTAGGAGGATGATGCTTCTCTCAAAGCTTCTGCAGCCGAAGCTCATGTTTCTGATTATCACATAGGCCTGAGCTATCACAGCATGGCTGGGGTGCCAAGTTCTGGCACTGGAAGCTTCCAAAGGAAGAATTTACATTTTAAGAGCAAGTTTGTGCCTCTTCACCCCATCTTTACCGTTAAAATTAGAACACTGTTAAAACAAATTCATAGATCTTAAAAATGTGTATTTAAAAGTTATCTGCTTTTCGATAGCTGATAAACCACTGCAAATCTAAACTTCCGATAAAGGATTTTAGAAATATCTTTGCATGACAACAGGAAGATTATGGGTATTTTCATCACATGCATGACATCTGGTATCTTTTCCTGCCAAGAACTATAAATGGTTTAAACTGTCACTTAACTGTGTAAAAAGCCTCCCTAACAAAGAAATCAGAAAACTTAAAAAAAAAAAAAAAACACAGAGCAACAGGCTCCAATATTCATGGCTATTTAATTACATGCTAAAGAAAAAAAGTGAAGATGAACAGAAGTTCAGTGAGAAAAATCTCATTCTACTCAGTTTTATTTTATATGATCTTATTTTTACACATCATTTGTGGCTTGCAAATCTGATTATGTATGACTGCATTACAAACTACCAACATCCAGTAGTTTAAACACCATTTTATTTCCTTTGCCATTCTGTGTATCTGGCCTGGCTCAACCCAGAGCGTGGTCACCTGGGTCTGTGCCATGTCAGACAGACCACACCTGTTATTTTATTGAGGCAACCTGGGCTATGTTAGGAGGCTGTGGCATTGGAGCTTCTCAATTGTTTCTCCAATCAAATAGCTAACTTTTGTGTGTGTGTGTGTGTGTGTGTGTGTGTGTGTGTGTGGTGGTACCGGGCATCGAACTCGGGCCCTTGTGCTTCCAAGGTAGGTGCAGTACTACTTGAGCTAAATCCCCAGCCCCAAATAGCTTTTATGAGGCATTGGAAGGCTGTCGAGAGAGACAAAAACAACCTGCTAAGGGAAAAACAGAGAACTGGCTCACTACCACCTTTAACACATTAAGTGAGAATAAATCACAGGACAATGCAGAACCCCAATAGTAGACAACTATGGAGAGGCTTGCTGACGTAGGGAAGTGCTTCTAGAGGCCATTTTTGGGTGTAGCTATCAATCACACTGAATCTTAGGGTCCGAGATGACACATGCCCCCCTCACATTGAAAGTACCCTTATCCATCGTCCTGAAGGCAGAGTCAGTCCTCTAACGGGGTCACACTTGTCCAGGATTTCACTGTGTAAATAATAATGAAGTGCAGTTGAAACTAGTTCTGAGGGCACTAGTTTAGACTTAATCATAGGATGTAACACTAAGAAACAAAGCCTACGCTCCCCGTATATCCAATTTATCATGGAGAGGGAGGCATAGGAAAATGACAAGAGAAATCTCCATTCAAAAATTAGAGGCACAACAGAAGAAACTTTTACAGTCACTGGTCTGAACTAATTCTGAGATCCAGCTCAGTGCATGTTGTCACCCTCCCTTTGCTCAGGAGGTAAAAGTATGTTGAGACCCAAGCATTTTACCTGGGGATAGTCCTCTAGGCTCTGGACCTCGAGCTTTGCACTCATGACCCCACTTCCTCAAGTGTGCACCCAATCGCACAGGTTCTCAGCCTGCTTCCTGCCCATAGGAACTTGCTTGTCTCAAAGACTTTTTCATGTTTGAAGCTATTTCGTTATTCTCTATCCAAATGGCTTAATTATTTTTAATGCTTATACTCTGACTATATTAGATTATAACCATATTTATTAAACACAAGTTGGCACTCCCATATTTTCTGAGTAGAGGTTCATGGGGCATTGCTCTTGAGAATGCAAAGGTGCACAATGGAAAGAATTGAAAACATTTCCACAAGTTTCTTGCAATTTCCTACTGAGTGGAAAAATGGGCCTCTCTCCAACAACATTTTTGAAATGTAACAAAATTACTGCCATAACTTTGGTCTGACCTTGAACAAGGGGTCATAACTCTATTGATAGTATTCTGCCTTTGACCACTTACTCTAAAATTTTTCAGAGAACACACTTTATGTGCACAATGAAAGCCCCCCTTTCTGTAATAGTGTGTTACCATAGATCAGTTTTGCCTTTCTATCTACATTGATACAGCCAACCGCTACACAGTAGTAGTTGCTGCTTAATTCAGAATAATGTTTTTGAGGTTAAGGCTGAAGTTCATTCCCCCCCCCAATATTTGGCAAGTTTTTTTTTTTACTATTACTTGATGAAAAGACATTCTCCATAAAATTGCATGGACACCTTCACTGAAAACTAGAAAACCATTTATTTACATGTGAGCTTGTTTCTTTGCCCTCTCATGTTGTACTAATCTTGTACCAATGCCACACTGTTTTGATTAGTGGTGGCATATCTATGCCACACATACCATAGCAGGCATAAGAGCCTTCTCTGTGGCACAGGAGCCAAGTGTCTCCAGTATCACCCATGCTGCTGAGCCTTGGGGCCATGCAAGGAGCCATGTGCATGCTCGGGAAGGAGTAGCAGAGCCAGGTGATGACATCATGAGCAGCGACTACTAGCTGGGACTATCTGAGCTTTCCAAAGGCAATTAGTCTCTAAAAGGCTCACCATCTCAAAGACAGATTTATCAGTAGTCCTGAAATGAAATAATGTCTGCCCAAACATTTTGTTCCTGTTTTTCTTTCTTTCTTTCTTTCTTTCTTTCTTTCTTTCTTTCTTTCTTTCTTTCTTTCTTTCTTTCTTTCTTTCTTTCTTTCT
>PVIC010057681.1:0-10596 GCA_004025085.1 Thryonomys swinderianus
TTTTTTGAGACAGGGTCTCGCTTTGTAGTTCAGGCTGGCCGTGAGCTCACTATGTAGCCCAGGCAAGCCACCGCGAACTCAACAATCCTCCTGTCTCTGCCTCCTGAGTGCTGGGATTACAGGTGTGAGCCACCATGCCTGGCACTGTGGTATGTGGTATTGATGGCTGGTGGGCGTGAGTCAGCACGCCCAGCATTCTATGTGGTTACCGGGATTGAACTCAGGACCTTGCACTTGTGAGGCAGGTGCTGGAACCACTGAGCTAAATCTCCAGCCCCTCTAAAATTCTTTTTATTATGAATTTTTTAAAAGATGCACAAAAGGGCCAGAGGGTTAGCTCAGTGGTTCCGGCGCCTGCCTTGCAAGCGCAAGGACCTGAGTTCGATCCCCGGTAACCACATATAATGCTGGGCATGGTGGCTCACGCCTGTAATCCCAGCACTCGGGAGGCAGAGACAGGAGGATTGCTGAGTTTGCGGCGGCTTGCCTGGGCACCATAGTGAGTTCAGGGCCAGCCTGAACTACAAAGCGAGACCCTGTCTCCAAAAAGCAAAAAAAAAAAAAAAAAAAAAAAAAGATGCACAAAAGCAGAGGAATAACATCTAGAACCCTGTGTCCTTCACACTAAGCTGTGAAAATTGTACACACATTACCACTACTGTTTTTTGTTTTGTTTTGTTTTGCTATAACAATGTATATACTTTGGTGTTCTTTGAGAGCCTGCACTTAGCAGGGGCACACTTGACTCCAGAGATTGTTGTATCTACCATACTATCTGCCTGCTCGGATCACTCTGATAATTATAAGGGTTGCCACAGATGTGGAGCACAACCCAGAGCTACCGTATTTGGAGTGAGGGCTGCAGACAGAAGAGAAGCTCTTTGTAGAGTCTGGGAATCAGATCCAAAGACAACATCTGAAACAGAAGCTCCTTAGCCAGTGAAGCCTACAGGAGGAATAGATCTCTCACTTCTGGTAGTGGTTCACCCTTCAGTTGATAAACACCTATGAGGATCAGGAGTATGTCAGGCATTCTACCAAATAATCTGGCCTTACCACTCCCTACCTCATCAGCTCATCCTGCCACGATCATTCTTCTTACTCGTTTTATCTCATGTCTCATTCACACTGTGGATTCATCTCTCTAAAGTTTTTCTGAATCTTAAGGTCATTACACGTGATGATTCTCTGTCTAGAATATTCTGCACCTCACTATCCAATGCGAACTTCTCTCCCAAATCCCAGTGTAAATCTTAACTCAGAATAGCAATGTTAGCTACCCATTCTCTTCCTCCCACCACTATATATAAACAGGCTAAGCGGTTCTTCATGATATGAACTCATCACACTTAATAATTATCACAGTCTTGGTAATGTTGTGGAGAAAAAGCCTCTTATCCACTGTTGGAGGGAGTGTAAACTGGTACAACCAGTATATAAACCAGAGGCTCCATTTGGCCCAGCTAGTCCCCTTCTTGGTGTCTTCCTGAAGGAGTTAAAGCATCAGACCACAGTGAAAAAATGGACACCATGTTTATAGCAGCACAGTTTGTAAGAGCTAAATCTTGGAAATAGCTCAAATGCCCATCAACAGATAAATGGATAAGAAAATGTGCTTTTTATATACAATGGAGCACTACTCTGCCATAAAGAAGGTTAAACTTGAGACATTTTTAGGATGCACTTTGAAAGCATATTTTATATGAAATAAATCAGACACTCATGTTTAAGTAATGCATTGTTTCTCTTGTGTGAGATACTGAAAGGGTAAATAAGGACCAACATGGAAGATAGATATGGGAAGTAGGAAAAACTATTCAAATTGGAAGGGGGAAAAAGGAGGGAGGAGAAGTAAGGAAAGCAAGGGAAGAGGAAAAAAAGATAATAGAAGGAAAAAAATGGAAATAAAGCTTTTCTAAGTAAGGAGGAGAATAAAGGCTGAAGGAAAGAGAGGGGAATGGGGAAAAAAGAAGAATCCAGAGATATTACGTACTAAGTACAGGTAAAATTTCCTTGTGATGAATGTGATCACTATGTAAATCAAAAGTACACCGCTGGGCATGGTGGCTCACCCCTGTAATCCCAGCATTCGGGAGGCAGAGACAGGAGGATTGCTGAGTTCAAAGCTTGCCTAGGCTACATAGTGAGCTCAGAGCCAGCCTGAACTACAAAGTGAGACCCTGTCTCAAAAAAACAAAACAAAACAAAACAAAAAGTATACCAATAAAATTATTTAAAAAGTGATTATTCCAGCCTAGAGTCTGGGCTCCAGTTGTGACCACACTTGTCTTTTGGATCCTAATCACCATGGCTGTCATAGATAGGACATATGGTTGGATATTTTCATTCTTCATCCATTTACAAAACAGGGTTTGCCATCACTGACTCATCTTGCCCTTTCCCCTCGTCACCAAGGAGGAATCTGCTACTGTAAAACAAGCTCTTTGGGTTTTTGTCACATAAAGTTCTTGGAAAACTGGTGAGCTTTCTAGGGAAATAGGAAAAAACTTTGAGAAGAAAATTTGAAAGAATTGTAGAGTGTGAGGAAAACTAACACATGCTTATTAAATGTCTGAATCAATTCTAGATGTTCTTAAGCTATATTTTTCAATTAATTCTCTCACTGATTCTATAGGGTAAGAATAATCATCATGGAGTTGATTGATTTTTGTCACTATTAATGAAATAGTAAGACACCTTTTGTCTCTGCTCTCCTCACGACAAGGCCTTTCTGGCCATAAATTGATGCACAAGTAAAAAAGGCATGAGGAAATAAGAGAAATGGTTCTATAACAGAAATAGTAGAAAATATGGGTTCTGTCTAGATATTTGGATTCTATTTATATATCACTCAGTAATTTTGTGGGGGTCCCATCTAGCCCTGCGCAGTGATTAGTTTTAAATATAGAAGGGGTTACCAGCCACAAACTGAATTCCTGTGTTCTTATATAATCTATGAAGTGGTGGGTACATTTCCCCATAACTTGATACAATAGATTATTTATTTTCAGTTCACCTCTTAACTGGAAGTACCATGGCTGTCGGACCTAGAAACACCTTGCATTTTTTTGTCATACTTCTTACAGTCCTGACGTTTGTATATTTCACACACCACAAGTTTACAAAAGTAGCGCTCTGCTCTTACAACATAAAACACTACTGTGAACTAAACAGATAGTGGTGAATCTTATCACTGAGAATCTCTTAGAGTGGAAAAAGGAAGGAACACTTTCTAACCAAATTTAATGTGCCCCTACTAGTAATGTAGAATATGAAGAATGCTAACGTTGGATGGAATACAGAGTAACATCATTATAGTCATCATTGGTCTTGGCATGTACATCACACAACCAGTATTTTAGTCTTTCCATGGAACTCCATAAATCATCATGTATAAAAATCTCTGTTAATGAGCAGAGAATATCTTACATTAACCAGATGTATTCTCTTAGGCATGTAGTTAATGGGATATTGCATAGCAAGGAGTTGCAAACAGGTTTTAAATCTTTTTAAAGTTCATTTGAACTTTTTAAAAATTGTGTATTATTTGTAATTTCCACCTTAAATTATAAAATTAGATGTATCTGTGGTGTGCCACCATGTGAATTGTGGTATTTGTATACGCTGTAGAATGTTCAAATACTCATTTTTTGGTAGTGAAAACATTCAAAATCCTCTGGAAGTTTTGTGAAATATGTAATACATTATATTATCTACTGTTAACTTACTGTGCAATTTATTTCATAGAATGCACATAATAAACAGCCTTATAGTTACTGTTGCAGAAGACAGATTTTCAGAATGTTCTTCATATAATGTATCATAATATTTTATGTACAGACTATATGTCATGTCCGAATTGACTAGGTCTTTCTTGGAAATTAGAATGGATATGGTAACTGTTGGAAAAATCAGATGAGTCCTTTGCCTTTGTATTGTTTTTGATCTTCAGAATAAGATATCACTAACTTTTAAACATATTATTTTCTCCTGTTGGAATTATTGATGCCTGTAGTTACAAATACCTGAAAGTTGTGTGAATGCTATATGTGTTCAGTTGCTGTATTGTGCTTCCAGATCAGAAATAAACACAGAGGACCAGTTAAGTACTATGAACTTATCTTGTGTATATAGGCATAAGGGCCTAATGAGATGGATAGATACTTGTACAGATTCAACAAAACTTCTGACATTCAGTTAGGATTTGAAACATTTAGAAATTCTAAACAAACATTTCTGCATCCCACACAGAACAAACTTCTGTGAGACTTGAGAGGCTCCCTACCAGGTAGGTGGAGTCTGAGAGATGATAAGTATTACCATCTCCAGTTCCTGTCTGAAAGCATCCTTGTGGCTTAAACCCATCATACCCAAACTTGCTGTAATCAGTATTTACCTTAAATCTTCCAGGAACAAACCTGACAAACAATTTTGATAATAGAAATATCTCAAAATTCTTGTCTTATGATATTCTTTCCTTTTTTGGTGGTACTGGGGATTGAACTTGGGCCCTTGTGCTTCCAAGATAGGTATGATACCACTTGAGCTAAACCCCCAGCCCTTGTCTTATGATATTCTTAGCAGTCCTATATGCCCTTACCTTCTGATATAATATGGTTTGATGTTTTGTCTTAAATTTTAAGATGAAAAATATGTTATTCTTTTTCATAGGGTGAATATCAAAGTGTTCTTGCTTGATCTTTTGTCTAGGAGGTCAAAATTTCCAGAAAATCAGCTTCAGGGCACTATCTTCCTAGAGTATTTCTCCAATGGGTAGATTTTATTATTTTTTCTAAACCACCTCCAAGATCCCTCTCTGATATTAAGTGGTGGGTCATTAAACATAACAGTACAGTCTTTTCTTTTATGAGAATTATTTTCCTAAGTAAGAGATATTATTGCTCACAGGAGTTGGTCACTGAATGGGGTTTGGATCTGCATGGTGGAGTTTCTAGTGCAAGTTCTCCCATTGGTTTTCTTGGCTTTGGCAAGTCCTGTAATAACCTCTTTCAGAAGCAGTTTCCTTAGTGGCAAATGGAACTGTCATTTCCTCTGTGGCTACTTAATGGAGATAGTGCGGGGATACATTTAGGTGGAAGTTAAGAAAGTGTTTTGGAAAAGTTAAAATCTGTACAAGAATGTAAGCTATTTTTAATGAAAAGAAGTTTTAAAAACTCAGATCATTTGCCTAACCTCCATTTCTCTGGGGCTAAGAATGAATTTTTAAAATTTTACTTGTACTTTATTTCATGGATCTTTTAAATCGTAACATTAAAGGATTTCATTAAGGATGTCACTGTTCATTTTATAACAGTATGCTATACCAGCTCAGTCTTTAAAATTTTGATTGCCCCCTCTAGACTGAAGACTGCCAGAGGAGTTTAAAGGCCCTTCTTTCGCATTCATGAGGCAGGGACAAATCACATCAGGAAGCCACACACTTCATTATAAGACTTCCATTGGGCCTTATACATACTTACTGATTAATTAGTGGAAGAAATTACACATGAATATTACATTTAGGACATATCCTTGTGCACAACCTAAGTGTAGTTCAGTAAGGCTAATGGCTGGAGGTTTATACTTAGTAACTTCTAAGATCCCCTCATACCTCAGAAGTGTTAGTAAATACCTTCTACCTGTAGAAGTCTGATATTGTTTGGCCTAGGGGTACATACTTGTAATTCCAGCTACTTGGAGACTAAAGCAGGAGTATTCCAAGTTTAAGGACAGCATAATAAACTTATAGCAAAACCCTGTCTCAAGATAGAAAAGGATTATGAAAAAAACTGGAGATGTAATTCAGTGGTAGAGCACCTCTGAGTTCAATCGCCAGTACCACAAAAACATATGATATTATTGTGATGAGTATTACTGAAATAGTATTATTATTATTATTTTTTTGAGACAGGGTCTCGCTTTGTAGTTCAGGCTGGCCCTGAGCTCACTATGGTGACGAGGCAAGCTGCCGCGAACTCAGCAATCCTCCTGTCTCTGCCTCCCGAGTGCTGGGATTACAGGCGTGAGCCACCACACCCGGCATTGTGGTATGCGGTGTTGATTGTTGGTGGGCGTGAGTCTCCATGTCCAGCATTATATGTGGTCTCCGGGAATCGAACTCAGGACCTTGCGCTTGCGAGGCAGGCGCCGGAACCACTGAGCTAACCCTCCGGCCCTAAAATGGTATTCTTAAAGTCTTAAAAAATTCTTTTTCCTTTACTCAATCCATTTCTTTTCTTACCTTTAAGAATTATTTAATTTATATGAACACACTTTATAGAAATACCCTTTATGGTGTTCGGCTCCATAATTTTTCTCTCTTTGTTATGCATTTCACTGCCAGCCATGTTCACCTCATGGAGTCTTGAAGCAAATATAAGCCTACTATTTGTGTTTCTTTCCCACGTGTAACCACAACAAGGAGGATTTATCTACTTATCTATAGTTGCCTTTATTAGTTATTGTCCTTTACCAAAGATTTTTTAAAAAGAACTAAATAAAATAGCTCTTGTAGTTAAGATATCAGTCTAGGACTGAATAAAACACTATCAGGGTGGAGTGCAAGATGATCTTCATCCTTTGTCAACTGTGGAAATAAGTTCTTTATATCACTGTCTGTTCTGCTTTGAAATTTTTCAGAATTGAACACTCTGGAGACATGCTTTGATTTCCCATTTCTTACTGAAGGCTTTTTACTTTAATATGCCAGATCTTCTAAGTGTTTTAAAATTAGTCTTTTAAAATTAATTATTAAATCTCTCAATCAATCAGGATTCATTACACTACACTATGGACACAATTAACCCCAAAGTTTCAGGGTCAAGTACCTAAAACTTGTTTCTCATTCATGTGGTATAACTCTTAAGTGGATGGCGATCTCATTGTTGATGGGCAGGAAGGGACGATGGTGGAGTTTCTGTCTCAGTCATGCCTCCAAGATCACTGTTCACAGGCGGGAAGGAACATGACAATCCCATTCCAGATTTAAAGATTCTCAGAAATAACATGCATGACTTTTGTTTCTGTTTCATTATCAGACAAGTCCCATAGCCATTCCTAAGTTTAAAAGGGTTAAGGAATTGTAGTTTTCTCATGTACACAGTATGTGGAAAGAAGATAAACCAGAGAATGTATGGAAAGTCCTCCCAGGAGACTTGATAAAAAGAAAGAATTTAACAAAGCTAGTACTAGTGGGTCACCAGCTCTAAATACTTACCACAAAAAATGATACAATACCTTTATGAAGAACTTTGAAATTCCAAGAAATGTTATTAAAATTCAGTCTCACTTTGGGAAAATAAATATAATTTAACAACATCCTACAATGATTTTTTTTCAGTATGTTTTTTTCCTGTCATTTATTTTACTTAGCCAGGAATTTTTCTTAGCCTGATTACTTTGGTTCCTTTACCAATTCCATGGTGATGAACCTTCTTGTATTCTATAGTCCATTATGTTATACAACTGTAACTCCTCTATGAAAGTGACAGACTATTACTAAGTTCCATAACATATTTTTATTTTCTGATAGACTCATGAGAAACAGTGAGCCAATAATAGCTACCATGACTGTAAGGACCTTGAAGGTCCATCTGGAGATGTTTGCAGATTTACCAAGTCACGAAGCAGGATTTGGGCCATGGAAAAACTAGAAAGCCTGGTCCAATTGAACAGAGAAAAGTGGAAGCAAAAATGATTATATAAGAAGGACTATTTTTACTGTCTATGCAATTCCACTTCTTAAAAGATAATTTAAAGAACAAAATCATATGCAAACATTTACTATTTGAAAAGCTCATTAAACCTTGTTGTTAGCCCCCTGTAACATTTGGGCACTTAACAGTAGCTTAGGGAAGAAAAACTATGGCCAGGGCTCTTCATCATATTTATGTCCTTTTTGTTGAAAGTCACAAAGAAACATTGTGTATACACACTGTTGTAGTGGAACCCCTTCTAAAGTCTTATATTTGAAACTCCTTGAAAGAATCATTGTCAAACCAAAGGAACACAGAGCTTTTAAAGGGTATGCATGTAGGTATTTTGAAGACGTTAAAGAAAAATTTGGGGACAATGAATGAAACATTTTGGATACTTGTCCCCTGACACAAGGAAATGTTGTCAGCAAAAAGCATAAGGTATTTCATTTTTTAAAAATTGAACTCTTATTGGTACATTTAGTATTTCTTTTTTTTTGATGAGCATTAAATATTTTACTTAAGGATTTTAACATTAAAAGGGGTCCAAATTATATTAGAGTAAACAAGACAGTATTATACATGACACATTCAAAACAAAACAGATTTATAAAGTATATGTACCAGAACTGAATAATGTAGTTAAATTTTAATCCAGGCTTCATATGCATAAAATAATGTGACAACAGGGTTATGCAGAATAAATTATTACCTACAGCACCAAACTGCCAACCATTCTGACTGTGAGCTGCCACATTCCCTGTTGACTACTTTGAGAGAACTTCTATATGATATGAAAAGAACTGCCATGATACTTAAAGACTCCAAAAATTGAACAAAGTTAAAAATATTTGTAATGCCACTCTGGGAAATACACACAATCTTACTACTTAACATTATTAAAAACAAAAGACCATACAGGATAAAGTTTAAAACTTCATCAAAGAAAAGTGCTCATCACTTGTATATTATTGGTAGAAAACTGGTAAGATTTTTTAAGATTCAATTCTTTATTGGTACAATATATATACATCTCACAATCACATATAACATTGGGGAATTTGTACCAGTATATGACACAAGTTAATTCTCATTTTTACCCATATCCATACCCACCCACACCTCCCCAACCCCTTTATACATACTCTTTTATTTTCTTTCTGAATATTTATTCCTTCCCCTCATTACATTCCCATGCCAAATTTCCTATAAAAATTCCCCATTCTATAAAAATTGTCATACTTTCTAGAGCTCATTTGCATCTACAGGTGTTCATATCAAAGAGAAGATCCTGTATTTGCCTATCTGTGATCTATTTATTTCACTTATTAGTATATCCTCCAGGTGTCTCCATTTGCAAATAAATGAATCGATCTTGTCATTATTTATGGCAGAATAATGCTCCATTTTATAAAAAAGCCACATCTTCTTTATCCACTCTCCAGTTGATGGGCAATTGGGTTATTTCCAAGACTCAGCTATCAAGAACTGAGCCACTATGAACAAGGTGTACATCTGTCTTTCCAATGTGATTTTTAAAATTCTTTTTGGTATATTCCTAGCAGGGGGATAGCAGAGTCAAAGAGACACCTAGTCCTAGTTTTCTGAGAAATCTCCACATGGATCTTCACAATGGTTGCACAAGTCTGCAATCCCACCAACAGTGGAGAAGGGTTCCTTTCTTCCCACAGCCACACCAGCATTTATTGTTGGTTGATTTTGCGATAGTGGCCATACTTTGTGGAGTGAGATGAAATCTCAGTGTTGTTTTCATTTGCATCTCTCGAATGACCAGTGATGTTGAATATTTCTTCATCTGCTTCTTGGCTGCTTTGACTTCTGCCTCTGAGAAGTGTCTGTTCATTTCAGATGCCCATTTTTGAATTGGGTCTTTAAACTTGGGGAGGCTGATCTGTTTGAATTCTTTATATATTGCAGATAATAGCCCTTTGTCTGATAAACAGCTAGTGAAGATTTTTTTGCATTTTTTTGGTTGTCTTTTAGCAGTGCCAGTGACTTCTTTGGCTGTGCAGAAGCTTTTCAGTAGGATGAGATCCCATTTGTTGATTCTTTCTGCTAGTTCTTGTGCTATAGAGGTTTTATTCATAAAGTCTCTACCTAAGCCAATATCTCCAAGGGTTTTACCTAACCTGTTTTCCAGCAGGCTTATTGTTTCTGTTTTAATGTTTAACTCTCGTATCCATTGTGAATTTAGTTTTGTGCATGGTGACAGAGATAGGTCCAGCTTTAGTTTTTGGCAGGTTAAAGCCCAGTTTTTCCAGCACCATTTGTTAAAGAGGCTATCTTTCCTCCATTGGGGATATTTGGCTCCTTTGTCCAAGATAAGGTGGCTTAGTGTATCCAGAGTTGTTTCTGGGTCTTCTAATCTATTCCACTGGTCCTTGGGTCTGTTACTTTGCCAGTACCATGCAGTTTTTTATCACAGTGGCTTTATAGTAGTTTTAAATTGGGGCTTGTAATACCCCCTGCCATGTCTTGGTTGCTTAGAATTGCTTTTGCTATTCTAGGTTTCTTGTGTTTCCAGATGAATTTTTGTATTATTTTCTCTAGCTCTGTGAAGTATAGTGTTGGAATTTCAATTGGAATTGCATTGAATCTGTATAGTAGTTGTCGGAGTATAGCCATTTTGACGATGTTGGTTCTGCCTACCCAGGAACAAGGGATATCTTTCCACTTTCTGATTTCCTTTTCTATCTCATTTTTCAGAGTCCTATAGTTTTCAGAGTGGAGGTCTTTCACTTCCTTTGTTAGGTTGATTCCTAGATATTTCATTTTTCTGGGTGCTACTGTGAAAGGGATTGACTCCCCAGTTTCTCTTTCAGTGAGTCTGTTGTTTGTGTAGACAAAGGCTGTTGATTTTTGAGCATTGACCCTGTATCCA
>PVIC010057682.1:0-10599 GCA_004025085.1 Thryonomys swinderianus
ATCTATCTATCTATCTATCTATCTATCTATCTATCTATCTATCTATCTATCTATCTATCTATATCATCTATCTATCTGTCATCTGTCTATCTAATCTATCATCTGTCATTTTTCTTTTTCTTTTTTTGGTCAAGCAAATCCTAAAAGTACAACCTAAAATTTCTTCCCTATTCCTTTCTTTTTCACTTATTTTGACATTTCAACAATTTCTAAACTGGCCACAGACCTTGGGCTAACAACTGGCAACATTTTTGTAAGACTCAGTTAAGAGCTTTTGATCTGTTAGCCCAGCAAGAAAGTAGGTGACTGAGAGGCACGATTACCTTTCCTTTGGAGCTCCATTTCCTCTTTCCTATCTCCAGTTGAAGATAAAAAGACACTTGCGATTATCAAATAAAATAATGTTCTCTCACAAAAAAGTACACATGTTCTCAGCAAATAGTGTTCTGATGAAAGTAGTTTCCAGTAGGAATGGCACGGAAATGATGTGGCCCCGATGTGGCTCAGGTCGTGCCAAGGTAGCATGCATTTTGCAAGCCTGTGGAGGCCAATACTGGAGCTAGAAAAATGAGAACCCCGGCAGGAACTGTACTGAAAACCTGCCAGGATAATGATGCTGCTTCCTTTATATTTCTGTTTGAACTGCAATAAAGCTGGCATTTTCAGAACACAAAAGCTGAGTTCCTGTTGTGATTTCCCAATTTATTTCTCAAAATGCTCATGCAGCATTTGATACAAAATACACCACGTTCATAAATGTTGGCACTATTACCCAGACCTGTGTAAGTTGAAATGAAGACTTAGCTTAAAATATGCGCTTGGAATCAGGTATGTCCATAGCAAGACTGGACCTTGACTTTTTCAGGATTGTTAACTTATCCTGGTGTAATCAGAAACCATTCTGAGCTCTGGGTTCCATCATGGCTCTATCAGGGCTGAGTTTTTTGGTTTTTATTTTTTGGTACCACGGATCAAACTCAGGACCTTGTGCTTAGAAGGCAGGCACCAGACCCACAGAGCTAAATCTGCGGCAAGGGCTGATGTTTAACGTGGATCTTTTACTAGACATCAGTTTCTTGTCTTTCAAATTGAAAAGATGAAAGAGGCAACAGGGAACAGAAGATCTGCCTGGTTGATGCCAGCACACTGCACACAATAAGGTCTCATTCAGGCCAAGTTTCTGCCAGTTATAATAGCTTGAAAGTCTTCAATCAAATCTCAGAACCTACCATAAGGATTGGTGGAGAAGCCACATATATGTTACAGTTCTGTGAATTAACATACACACAGGGGGCTTCTGACATCTTCATGGTTTGAATAACTATTTCCAAGCTCATTCTCTGTAAAGAACTGACATAAAAGAAGCTAGACTCCACTTTTTCTGTTTTTTTTCTGAAACTTAACTTACTTTTGAGTTTTTAGCAGAAGCTTTATCGAGGGCTATTCTGTAATCAGCAGATGTGTGAAAAGTTCATTTTCCATTCTTTTTTTTTTTTTTTTTTGAGACAGGGTCTCGCTTCGTAGTTCAGACTGGTCCCAAGCTCACTATGTAGCCCAGGCAAGCCTCGAACTCAGCAGTCCTCCTGCCTCTGCCTCCCGAGTGCTGGGATTACAGGCATGAGCCATCATGCCCGACACTCACTTTCCATTTTTATAACTGTGGTTATGAAAGAAATTGTAGGGCACTATATTAATGCTTAAGACTTCCCCCAGATACTGAGTTTTGATATGTGACATTCTAAATAATACACTCCATAAAGTTTCCACTACAAACTTAGTTATTTAGTTTCCCCAAAATCTGTTTTTCTGATGCTGCCACCATCTGCTAACAGCTCCCATCCATGGGGCTATGGAGCTGGACACTGGACAGAGGGCCAGTAGGGGCCACTTATCACAGGTCCTTAAAATACGGTCATCCCCATGGTAGGGATAGATCAACCAAGACTCAGAGATGCTGATGAACTTGTCCTGAGTCTCCTGGCTATTATCTGACTTATAAATTTCATTCTACAGCCAGGTAGCTGAGAAGTCTTCCTGAAATAATCTGTGATTTTTTTTTAAGCTTTCTGTACATTTTCCTGGGAGTCTATTTTCTGACTATAGCTATGAGGATACAGACCTTCATGTACAACTTCCTGATTAAGGGAACAACTAAAAACAAATCTTCCCTCCACTATTGGTCACATGGTAGCCATGACATTGCCCATTCTGCAGTGGAGTTCTCTCCTCAGTGGTAGCAGCTCAGGATGTTACAGTTAAACCTCTTAGGCTGACAATCCCAGGAGTCCTTTTCCTAATGAGGAAGACTTTCTGCAGAAGAAATGTTTTGTGATATTATGTGGTGATTTTACTTGGCTCTCTCAGAAGAGATTTTGTATTCTTAAATTACAGGAAAGGAAACGGGGTATTTTTTTCAGAAATATAAAGGATGATCAAAAATTAAGGTTTGTGTTTAAATAAAAATTCTGTTACAGGAAAAATCTCCTTTAAAGTAGTCCTTGTTTCAACACATCCATCCATCTTCTTGACACCTTCTGAAGCAGTTCTTAAAGCCTTTGTCTGAGGATGTCTTTAAGAGATGTGATGAAAACACAAGCAGATCGCTGCTGTATGGTGCCAGGCAGCAGAAAGGTGGCTACAGCATTATGGTGTGCCCTGTCTACCTTGTGCACTGGAGGATCTGGCAGCGTGAGAGTTCCAGCTCTGCTCTGAACTAAAAATGACCATGAAAGGTAGTTGTTTGGAGTCAAGTTAGGACATTGAGGGAGCCACAGTGGCACAACACAGGACATAAAAGAGGATTTCCAAAACGGCTTCAGATAGTGGCAGGCTTGACTGCACAAATGGGTTCAAAGTGGGGGAAAATATTTTGAGGGAGGATTAATGACAATGTGCTTTAGTGTAATAAATTAAACAATCTGAAATTATGTTTTTAGTTTTTATTAGAAGATGTTTGCAGTATAAAATGATTACATGTTCAATAGGCAATTTGTACATGTGCATAACACATCTTGATTCTTTTTTCACCTTCCCTCTATCCTTCTATTATTTTGCCATATCAGAATCTAAATCAGCACTAACCTTCTTTCCTCCCTTCCTCCCTTTCTTCCCTCCTTCCTTCCTTCCTCTTTCTTTCTTGCTGTCTTGCTTTCTTTCCTGCTTTCCTGCTTTCCTTCCTTCCTTCCTTCCTTCCTTCCTTCCTTCCTTCCTTCCTTCCTTCCTTCCTTCCTTCCTTCCTTCCTTCCTTCCTTCCTTCCTTCCTTCCTTCCTTCCTTCCGTTTCTTCCCTTTTCTTGATATGAGACTTTCTAGTCAACAATCTTTTACACACATATATATTCTGAAAATAGTACAAATCCCAATCATGACATTGATCACTTTCAGCATCTGAGAAGCCTGTTCTTTGCCTCCTCCCATCATATGTCTCTTACACTTCATTCATGAGTAACAACCATTCTGATTCATATCACCAATGATTAGTTTTGCCTGGTCTTAAACTTGTCACACATGGACTCTTTTGGTAAGAATTTATCTGCTTTTCATATATTTTGTTCAATAATGTCAGTGAGAACCTTCTCCATTATGTGGTTTCATTGTATGAAGATACTACAGGATATCCATTCTTTTCTCTTTTATATAATTTTAAAATATTAGGACTTTCTTACAACCCCCATTCCCTGTATACATAAGCTTTGTTTCCTTTTTTTAACCACCAAATTTTTCCTTCCCCCCAAAAATATATTTCCTCTCCAGTCATCTTGACTCTGACAACAGATGAACTTTAAATAATTTTGTAAAATTACTGACATTAGAGCACAGATGTGACTACTTCTTTACTATTGACTTAATTATGTATGTTTTGTTAATATACTTAAATTGTAAAACCTGGCACAAGAAGTTAAGAGATAGAAATATTCCAAACTTTGTGATTTTGGTTGTTCATTCTATTGGCTTCAATCTGGATACTTTAATGACCACATAATAGACAGTTATGTTACTTCAGTCAGAGGATTTAGATATAACATCAACCAAGAAACCAAATATTTCTTTGTGTCTCTTATTGTTTTTAAAGTGTGATGAAACCATGACAGGATTTATCCTTAGGATCATTCTTTTACATTTTTCTACCTGGTATGATGTCATATCTATTAATCAAAAATCTAATAATTGGAAAAGTCTGAGATTATAATAATTGGTTTAGAATAATCAGATTCCTGTGGATCAGTAGATCTTTGTTGAAAAGAAAGAAGACTACAATAATGGTTTAAAAACCTGTTAAGTTGAAACTGTAATCCCATTTAATTCCTTTTCTCTTTTTCTTTTCTGTATAATTTTTATCATTTTCTTTTTTATTTCTATACTCTATGGTTGATAGAGTTAGGTTTATGAGGTTTCTAACTCTGGGATTATTCTAGAGACAGATGTGATAGTTAATGTTCTGTGTGAACTTGGCTGGATGTCCAGTGATTGGTTAAATGTTGTTTCATGTGTGTCTATAAGAGAGTTTCTGGAAAAGATTAGCACTTTAATTAGGGGAGTAAGTAATGCCTACGGTGGTCCTTCACTTAGGAAGGCATCAGACTGAGAGCCTCAGAAGAACCAAAAGGTTGGGGAAGACAGTTACACTAGCTGCCTGCTTGGGCTAGACATCAGTTTTCTTCTGCATCTGTTTTCCTAGTTCTTAGGCTTTCAAAGCCAGATTAGAATCTACATCACCAGCTCATAGCTCTTAGGCTTTCAAACTGTACCACAGAATTTCCTTGATCTCCAGCTTACAGCTGGCTAATTACATTTGTAGGACTTGGAATTTCCATAATTGCTTACGCCAAAACCCTATAATAGATCCACCTCTGTATATATACACACACCTCTTCCTGTCTCTAGAGAATGATGAATAATATTGTAAGGGATAGCTTTTCTGCAATTCTATAACACATTTTTCTGTACCACATTCTTATTGTCATCTATTGTATGGAAAATTTAATTTGCTGTAGGGAAAACACAGAAGACTAACAAGAATCTCTGAGTTTAAGAATAAAGTAAGCACATACTACATCTATAGGTAAAAAGAGTAAAATGGCAGTACACTTTTATGGTATGACTTTGTAACAGTGGGAAAATACTGATATATGAGAGCCAAATGGACTGTACTAACGTTTTTTTTTTGGGGGGGGTGACAGTAAGTGATGACAAATTGTATCAGTAAAATAATGTATCTGTGTCTTTCTACCTTTTAGGAACAATAGGAAGGAAAATTTAATGATTTTTTTTTCAAGAAACTAGAGGTTAGAATATTTTTGAGGGGAAGAAAGGGAGGATAATGGAGCTTGGTGAAAAAAAATTGGGAAGATGACCATCATTTGGAGATGTGGGAGGACTAAAAGTGTTTTGATGCCAGGGACATTGAGCATTCAGTGTTGTTTGTGTTTCTGTTACTTAAACACCTTCTAGTTCTGTGAATTTGAAGCACAGCCTTCTTGTGTGTGTGCTTTAGAGGAAAAACCAGAGTCCCACTTGTGGGAAAATGTAGAGCAGAAACCATAGTTGAGAGAGGAGAGACAAGAATAAGATTGACAGTTTCAGTAAGAGCCAGAAGTTGGAGCCAAGACACGATACTGGAACTCCAAGCCAGAATTATCCTGGAAAAATAGTCTTGGGAACACACTGGCCTTCATACAAACATGGGATAAAGACAGCCCTGGAGAATCTCTATTTCTCAAAGGTAGAGTGGCCTCAGCTAATGCCTGGCTTATGTAAGAACCCAATTATTTAGAACAAATGAGACTAGCATAGGTCCTCCAAAAATAAGTACTCTACAAATGTCATTTGTCTCCATTTTTGCTATAACAACTGAGGGAAATGTGTCAAAATAAATGAATATACCTTGAGGACACACTAACAAGTGAAATAAATAGATCCCAGATATGTAAATACCATATCTTTGTTATGAGAACTTGTGGATGTAAATAACTTTTAGACTATATGATAGATTTTGTAAAATAGGAATTATTCAAAGGGAATGTTGTGGGAGAATTTAATGAGGGGAAAGAAAAACTATAATTTGGAAAGAAAAAGAAATAGCATGTATATAAGGGGTGGGGGGGTTGTGGGTGGGTAGGGATATGGGTAAAAATGAGAGTTAACCTTTGTCATATACTGGTACAAATTCCCCAATGTTGAATGTGACTGTGAACTGTATATAAAATGTACCAATGAAGAATTCAATTTAAAAAAAGCAAACAAACAGTAAAAGCACTGCCTGTTTGACTGAAGCATATTAAAGTCATACTACTGTCTGAGCCAGTATGTAGCCTTTGGCAAGTTATTTTTTTTCCTTCCCTGCTCAGGGCTGTATTTTCCTCCTGGGTAAAATAATCATTTATTATATCTGCTTTGCAAGGGTATTCAGGCTGCAGCATCTGGAGACAGTAAATGCTTCATTAATTGTAGCTGCTGTCATAATTATTTCCTCTAATAAAAGAGAAGGGTTGTCATGCACTTAGTATGTGCTGGCATTGAGTCCTCCTCTTGATTTACTCATTTAATACCTAATGCTGTAAGTTCAGAGATATTGTATACCTCACAGATGAGCAAATAGAGACAGATTGGCAGCTTTTCTAAGGTCACATATCAGACTGCAGCTCAGGCTATGAAAGTAAATCCTATTCTCCCTATTAAGCTGTGGAGAAGGTCTGGGTGTCAGCAAGGTGGACTTCGCTGATGAGATAGAATCCTTGGATGGAAAGGTCTAGAAATGTAGGAAACAGGAATTCTTGTAAACAGAAACAACAAGATGAAGCTGTGGAGGTCTGGGCAAAGTAGTGAGGGCAATGTGTGAAAGCTAAATAAGACTTAAGGCAAAGAACATTTAGGTCCAATGGGATGCGATTGGAGAAGAGTTTATTATATTGAATTTACAGAATATCATCAAGCTTTGAGTGATTTGGGTGAACCATTGATTGATTAAAGATAGCTAAAATATCACACATCTTGGATCCTACGTGCCCTTATAGCTCAAAGATTCCATTCTTATGTTGTACAAATGGAACTTCTTTTCTTGTGCCTCTACAGCAGAGAATCATCATACAAACAGGAAGCTAGGAGCTATCTAGAAAAAAAAAAGACTAATTGGTACAAATCATCCTATATGTACTTCAACAAAATTGAGTTTGTAGTGAGAAGAGAAGGCAGGGAGAAGTAAGGGAAAGAGAGCGGTGGGAGCCACCACAAGACACGAACTAGTCCCAGGTGAAAGCCATGCACGTTTGAGCGTGTCTGCCTTTACTCACGCACCTCTGAGTAGCATGCTTTCTGCTCACTGCCACTTTACTTTCTGGGATGGTGTCAGTGCATCAGATCACACTGATTCCATCCTCTATGCTTATCTGGTACATTGCTGGTAATACTAATCGAGCTATTCACTGCCCACTAGTATTACAGGCAGAAATTTAGAAGACATGCTTCTAAGGTAAACGGAGTGGGCAACTATGTGCATTTATCCTCTAGCCTCGTGATACTGTGGAACCGATACAGGCTACTTTGACTTCATGCCACTATCTTTGATCCGAGCCGTATTAAAATGAACACTGTGCTTCCATGTTGCGTTATGGTGTTGTCTATGTACTGTATTTCTGTCATTGGGTGGCTGCAGTTGCAGAGCCCAGCAAAGTTTGTAAGTGAACTTAAGAAAAGGTCTTTTAAATCCTCCCTTCATGCACAAATGAATCCTACAGAATAAGGATTTTACATTCATGAAAAGTGATTGCAAGGTGTAAAAGGAAGCAGAAATACTCTTTAGCTGAGCCACCAGTTGTCTAGATAAACTTGTACTATTGATCTTAGGATGCCCTTCATTTTTAAAATTTTCCTCACAGATTTGATAGTTCTTTGCACTAAATTTATATTTAAGGTATTTTAAGTTGCTTTTGCTGTGTCCTTCCATGAGCAAATGTGTCCAGACTTAGTATTGTGAGGAACACGAATGCGGTAGTGATGGAGTGGGGCTGAGAGGAGATGGGTCAGAATACGGCCTATTTGTGAATTAGATTATTTAATATCAACTTCATTCTTAAGTCAGCCCTGCAACTCCTCTTTCGCTAGTACTCTTGACAAGAGTGCCAGTTTTTAGTCTTTTTTTCCTTTTCTACTTTGCTTTTCATCAAACTGTGAAATGCACATTTCTTTCATTTTTGGTTCCTGATGTGGATTAGTAGGTGAGATATGGAGCAACCTTCCCCCACACGTACCTCAGCATCACTGAAGCCCGTATGAGAAACAGTAACTTTCACGGTACCTGATAATGCAAGTCTTTATAAGATTCCGAAGAAAAGCCACTTATATTTATTTTTCTACCTGAGACATAAGATACATTTAAGTCTAATAATGAATCACAAAGGACCCATCTGGTTAAGGGTAGTTTATATGCATTAATACTTGAAAGAGTTCTTTAATTCTGGATTTGTAAAGGAAAGAATTTATTAAGGACAATTAAATCCTACTTTGTAATGAGACTTTTATATTTTTTAACGATTATGGGCAAGCTATGAACTATGAAGGGTGTATTTGATAATACCTGTAATACCTGCTTAGTATTACAGGAGTTATGCTGTGATAATTGTCTCCCACAAAGTCACCTGGTATCACACCTGTCCCCTCAGCAGATGACCTTGCTGTCTTCTGCAAAGAAGAAATAGACATAACATTCATTTCCTGCCCTTGATGTTACTTATTTTGCAACGTTTCACTCATTTTTCTTTGCTTTTTCCTATTACAGTTGAATGGTTCCTTTATTTTAAGGCCAAGGTGTGTCCCTCTATGTATTTCTTTTCTGAAATAAGAAAAAAAAAAGCCCTGACTCGTGGAAGTTTCTTGTTTTTATGGTATAAACATCGTCCTCATCATTTTCAGGCCACCAGTAGGACAGCAGTGCACAGTGCATGGAAAGGGATGTGCGCAGAGGCTCTGTCCAGCAGGGTGAGCCAGTTTCTGTCCACCCAAGGGAACATTTTATTTCTATTTCACACCTATCATACATTTTGGAACTCATTTACACCATTAGTTTCTCATACAAGAGAAAAGATGGTATTTATACATCTGTGACCTACCTATTTCACTTATGAGTATGTCCTTAAGGTATGTCCATTTGAGGATAAATGACTCAAATTTATCATGTTTTATGTCTAATACTCCATTTTATTAAAAAAAACCCCACATCTTCTTTATTCCAGTCTCCTGTTGATGGGCATTTGGGTTGCTTCTGTTATTTGCTATTAGGAACTGAGCTGCTGTAAACACGGGTGTTTATATGTCACTGTGGTATGATTCTTTTAACTCTTTTGTGTATATACCTAACAGGTGAATAACCAGGTCAAATGGGATCTTGAGTGCTAAGTTTTTAAGGAATCTCCACACTGATATTCACAGTGGTTTCACCAGTCTACAAACCCACCAACAATGTAGAAGGGTTCCTTTCTCCCCACAGCCACAGCAGTTATTGTTGGTTGATTTAAGAGACAGCAGCTATTCTTTGTGGAGTCAGATGGAATCTCAGTGTTGTTTTCATTTGCATCTCTCAAATGATCAGCAATGTTGAACATTTCTTCTTTGCTGCCTTTACTCCTTCATCTGAAAAGCATTTGTTCATGTCAGATGCCCATTTTTGAATTGGGTATTTAAACTGGGGGGGTGATTTTTTAAAGTTCTTTATATATTCTAGGTAGCAGCCCTTTGTCTGAGGAACAACTGGTACTGTAGGTTGTCTTTTCACTCCTGGCAGTTTCTCTTGCTGTGCAGAAATTTTTTAATAGGATGAGATCCCAGTTGTTGATTCCTCTGCTAGTTCTCCTGCTGCTAACGTATCCTATCTATCTTCATTTTTTCCATATCTCTTTTTCTTATCACTGTTCCAAGCTTCCTCACAGCCCAGTAATCTTTATTATCTCAGGACACATTTTTTTTTTTGCATTTTTCTTATGGAAGACTTACATATTCTTTGGAATTTATTGGTGCACTCTATTATACTGTGAGATCCTTGGTGGGATCTATGTTTGACTTTTAACAGTTTCATAGTGAATCTGGCATAGCTCCTTAATTAACAGTGTAATCCATAATTTTTGAATAGTCTAATTCAATGATTGAAAAGTTTAGGTGACCAGTGAGGCAGAGATAGGAAAGAAAGGAAGAAAGGAAGGAAGGGAGGAAGGATGGAAGGAAGGAAGGAAGAAAGAAAGAAAGAAGGAAAGAAATAGAGAAAGAAAGAAGGAAAGAAAGAAAGGAAAGAAAGAAAAGTCAGATTATAGACTTAAGTGACAGAACAGAGACAACTCTCCAGGAGAAGGTTTTAAAACACAAGCTTAACATTACACTATTCTGTTTAAATAGCTAAAATTGTAGGAATTCCAAAATCATCTAACTAGATGACTGACCTGCTCAGTCATGCAAACCTCTGTGCTTAAAATGAGGATTCTTGTTGCGTTGAAGTTTTCAGTTATTTTAGGTGTTTTTCTTTTTTTCTAGCTAAAGTTAAATGAGGAAAATAGTCTACTTTGAGTGAGAGAAATATCTCAGAAGATATGAGGAAAGGAGACATTTCAGCAGTGAA
>PVIC010057683.1:0-10583 GCA_004025085.1 Thryonomys swinderianus
ACACTACCAAATTTGGTAATTAAGTCTAGCAGTCTTTTGGTTGAGTTTTTAGGATCCTCTAGATAGAGTATCATATCATCAGCAAATAATGATAGTTTAACTCCTTCCTTTCCTATCTTTATTCCTTTTATATCATTGTCCTGCCTGATTGCTATGGCTAATGTTTCCAGCACTATATTGAACAAGAGTAGTGACAGCGGGCATCCTTGTCTCGTTCCTGACCTTAGTGTAAAAGGTTTCAGTTTTTGCCCATTACGTATGATGCTGGCTGTTGGTTTCTCATAAATAGCTTGTATTAAATTGAGATAAAGTCCATCGATTCCGATTCTCTGTAGGGTTTTGATCATAAATGGGTGTTGGATTTTGTCATATGCTTTTTCTGCATCTATTGAGATAATCATATGGTTTTTGTCCTTGAGTCTGTTAATATAATGTATTACATTGATTGATTTACATATGTTGAAACAGCCTTGCATCCCTGGGATAAATCTGACTTGGTCAGGGTGTATGATTTTCTTGATAACTCTCTGTATTCTGTTTGCCAGTATCTTATTGAGGATTTTTTTTGCTTTTTGAGACAGGGTCTCACTTTGTAGTTCAGGCTGGCCCTGAGCTCACTATGGTGCCCAGGCAAGCCGCTGCAAACTCAGCAATCCTCCTGTCTCTGCCTCCCGAGTGCTGGGATTACAGGCGTGAGCCACCACACCTGGCACTGTGGTATGCGGTGTTCATTGTTGGTGGGCGTGAGTTTCCACGCCCAGCATTGTATGTGGTTACCGGGGATCAAACTCAGGACCTTGCGCTTGTGAGGCAGGCACCAGAACCACTGAACTAACCCTCTGGCCCTTATTGAGGATTTTTGCGTCAATGTTCATTAGAGAGATTGGCCTGTAGTTTTCTTTTTTGGTGGGATCTTTCCCTGCCTTTGGAATCAAGGTGATGGTTGCTTCAAGGAATGATTTGGGGAGTACTGCTTCCCTTTCAATTTCATTGAAGAGATTGAGAAGTACTGGTATTAACTCTTTTTTAAACGTTTTGAAGAATTCAGCAGTGAAGCTGTCAGGACCAGGGCTTTTCTTTGTTGGTAGGTTTTTTATTACATTTTCAATTTCCCAGATTGTTATTGGGTTGTTTAACATTTTTGTATCCTCTTCATTCAGCTTTGGAAGTTTATATGTGTCTAGGAATCTATCCATTTCGTCTAGATTTTCCATCTTCTTGGAGTATAGATTTTCAAAGTACGTGTTTATGATCCTTTGGACTTCCTCTGGGTCTGTGCTGATTTCCCCATTTTCATTCCTTGTAGCATGGATTTGACCTTTTTCTTCCTTTGTTTGATAAGGTTGGCTAACGGTCTGTCGATTTTATTTATCCTTTCAAAGAACCAACTCTTTGATTCATTGATTCTTTGTATTCTCTTTGTCTCCATTGCATTAATTTCACCTCTAATCCTTATAATTTCCTCTCTAGAATGTGCTTTGGGTTTGTTTTGCTCCTCTTTTTCTAATTGTCTGAGGTTCATCGTTAGATTGTTTATTTCAGTTTGCTCTATTTTCTGAGTGTAGGCATTCACTGCTATGAATTTCCCTCATAGAACTGCTTTCATTGTGTCCCATAAGTTCCTGTATGTTGTGCTGGGGTTGTCATTTAGTTGTGGAAACTGTTTAATTTCTTTTGTGGCCCATTGGTTAACAGAGTGTTGTTCAATTTCCATGTGTTTGTGAGGATCTTGGAATTTCTTCTGCTATTCAGCTCCAGTTTCAAGGCACTATGGTCTGATAGTATGCAGGGGATAACTTCGATTCCTTTGCATTTACTTAAGCTTGTTCTATGGGATTACATGCGTGAGCCACCACGTCTGGCATTGTGGTATGCGGTGTTGATTGTTGGTGGGCGTGTCTCCACACCCAACATTATATATGGTTACCGGGGATTGAACTCAGGTCCTTGCGCTTGCGAGGCAGGCGCCGGAACCACTGAGCTAACCCTCCAACCCTGTATGTCTATTTCTTTTCCTGTGAAATTTTCTGTTGTTATCTCTGACAATAGCTTTTTTATGTCTTTTACACTGTCTCCTGCTTCCTCAGTGAGTCCATTCAGTCTTATATTATTTTTCTTTGAGTCATCTAGAAGCTGTTGAATTGATTTCTCATGGTCCCTTGCTCTTTTCCATAGATTATATCTTTCCTGCTTGTTGGCTGCTATGCTGTCCTCTAGGTCTGAGATTCAGTTCTTGCTTCATTCAACCTACTTCGCAAGCTTTTGTTCTCTTTCGTCACTCCCTGGAGCTCTGCTTGAAGCTGTTTAAAAGGTTCCATTGCTTCTGCTATCTTGGATTCTATTGTCTCGCTGATCTCTTCTTTAATGATGTCTTTCACTGTGGACAGTATCTTTGTTTTGATCTCAGAGATGAGTTCTGATTTCCAATTTACTAGCTCCACTTTAGTTACCATCTCTAAGAGTCCTGGTGTTTGAGTTTCAGTTTGCCCTATTTCCCTTTTCTCTGAATTTCCCTGTGGTGGTGATCTTTGTGTCTGGTTTTTTGTGTATTTTCTCATTTCTACTCTTTCATTGTTACTATTGCTGTTCTTTGCCTGATGACAGGGCAATGTTTGTTGCAGGTCTCTTTCTATTATCTGGGGCCCTTTGGATGTGGCGCCTTCCTAGGGTGTCCTCCTTCAACCTGTAATGACCCTTGAGAGTTCTCAGTTCTGACACATCATGGGAGGTATTTGAGCGGAACAATCACATCATGTTTGTTACCATAATACAATCAATGCCAATAACAGTATTAAGCACAGTAAATAAAATGAAAAGTTTTGTTAACTTCTATTCTGAAGACCTTGAGCTTATGAGTTACCTCTATGTCCATATGCCAAAATTTAGAATTAATCAGCAATATGTATACAACATGTAGATCGTAAATGTACCCCCTGAACCCTTTGGGGATAAGAGGTCACTGGGGAATCAGGGAGTTAGGGAGACAGGAGGAGAGTGAAATAGGGTTAGCAGATTTATGAAGATCACCTATACTCTAGATCCTCATATATGCCAGCGGGTAATACAGGATAAAAGGGCATATATATAAAACAGTACCAACTGTATGCTGTAAGACCATTGGAGACTTTGCACACCTTCTTATAATAGTACAGGAGAAGAAATAGGGCAGCCTAAGCGTCTTTTACTTCTGGGTATTGCTTCTGACAGGAAGATAGGAGAGGGTGTGGGAACAAGAGGTGAATAGAAGGATCTAATTTTGAGAGATACTCCGCATGGACAACCACCACTGAAGTCAAGGTGTAGAATGCCTTTAGTGTTCTCCAGGCCCATTTACAGCCAACCTTTTCCCTTTTCCCAGGCCTTTGTGACAACTATTGTATTTTCTGTTACTTTAATTTTTTTTTTTTGCCTTACTAGGGATCAAACTCAGGACCTTGTGCAGGCCAGGCAGGCATGGTACCCTCTCAGCCCTGTTATTTTATCTTACGAGCAATTTTTGTATGGAATAGTCTCTATCTGGTTTCACTTAATGTGCTTTTATTTACCATACTTAATGTTTAGGAATATTAAGTGGCAAATTCCAGAAGTAACAATACATATTAAATGGCATGGCATTCTGAGTAGTGTGATAAACTCTGTGTTGTCTTGCCTGGGACAAGAGTTGCTTTGTTGATGTGTAAACTCGGCATGTATCACCCACCTCGCAGCCTTGCTGGTGAGCAGACGGACCATTGCAGCACTGCAGTTCTGTTCGCAAGTCACTGTTCGTGTCCTCGATCCCGGCCTGTCCCTGTGCTGGGCCTGGGAGCTTCCAGGCTGAACTCAGCCTGCTGGAGCAGGTTTGCCGACAGAATGGCTCACGTAGGATCTGTCACAGCGGTGCAGAACCTGTGGGATGTGTGCCGCAGCCGGCTGTTATCACTGAAAACTCTTAAGTGTTCACCATCGCTGCTCTGTTAGGTGAAGTCAGAGAGTGTAGGAGATGTTTGAGGGTAACATGGGTGTTCAGAGAAGGGAGACTGGAATTGGGTACAGTGCTTTCTTGAGGGAGATAAAAAGCTAAAGGGAACCCCCCCAACACTAGCCTATTCTCAGGGTGATTTTTTTTTTGAAGAGGTTATTTAAACATTATCTGATTCACTCAGCCTGTTGTTTACTTTTTTCTTTTAGTGAGACAGGGTCTCGCTTTGTAGTTGAGGCTGGCCCTGAGCTATGTAGCCCAGGCAATCCTTGAACTCAGCAATTCTCCTGCCTCTGCCTCTCCAGTGCTGGGATGACAGGCGTGAGCCACTACAGCCAGCACTGTGGTATGTGGTACTGATTGCTGGTGGGTGTGAGTCACCATACCCAACATTCATTGTATGTGGTTACTAGGGATCGAACTCAGGACCTTGCGCTTGCCAGGCAGGCGCCGGAACCACTGAGCTAAATCTCTGGCCCTCAATTCATTTTTTGAGAGCAATTTTTTAAAAGATAAAGTTAATCTGAAGTATCACTTTTAGCTTTTGTAAGTTCCTTATTGGTTTCCATAGTAAAATGAAGACATTATGAGTAAGACATGTATGTTTGTGTTCATATATGTACATACCCGGTGTTGAAGTATTTTCCCTTGTAAGGCTCTGTGAGTTCAGTTTCTTTGTCTCCTCTCCATGGTGGCAAGTAATATTCTTGTGTTCCTTTTGATTAACGTTCCATTTCAGAGAAGGGGAGAAGGGGCAGGTGGGGCTTGCATGTATTGAGTTTATGGTCAAGAAAGGTCCTTCTTATGGCAGGAGAATTTATAATGGATTTTTGCATGGATATAGTATTTAGATATACTTGTAAATTGTATTTCCAGTTTGATCCTTGGTACCAGAAAAAAAAAATCATATTTACAAACCTACAACCAGGTAACACATTTTCCCAACAACATTATTTATGAACCTGCTATAAACACTTCTAAAAAGAAATTATTTGAAAAGTGAGACACACGCACTTAAATCTGATTCTCTGCTTGAGCAAAGAAGTATGAGTACCAGCTTGGTTAAAAAGGCATTTGAGGGAAAGAGCAAGTCAGGCTTTGGGGAGAGTAGCGTGGAATTACCTCCGTCACCCTGCGGTGCTCTCTGAGGACGCTCAGGCAGATGAAGAGCTAGAGTTGTCATTTGTTGAAGACCTAAACCTCTTAGCCTCCTTTCCTTAAAATGGGAGAGAGGGGGCCCCCGAAGGGTTAGCTAAGTGGTTCCGGCACCTGCCTCGCAAGCACAAGGACCTGAGTTCGATCCCCGGTAACCACATATAATGCTGGGCGTGGAGACACGCCCACCAACAATCAACACTGCATACCACAAATGCCGGACGTGGTGGCTCACGCCTGTAATCCCAGCACTCAGGAGGCAGAGACAGGAGGATTGCTGAGTTCGCGGCGGCTTGCCTGGGCACCATAGTGAGCTCAGGGCCAGCCTAAACTACAAAGGGAGACCCTGTCTCCAAAAAGCAAAAAAAAAAAAAAGGGAGAGAGGACACTCAGTGATATTGCTTTTCTTCACGTCGGAAGCCACTGAAGTTACTTTCTGTATTTTAAAGCTTTTTCACTAGGTACATGTACATACCAGGTATGTGTGTATGTTCCAGGCAGAGACTGATCCCCAGGAGGGTGGTGAAACGCTGGCTGCGTGAACCAGGGCACAGTATGTGAGGGCACAGTAGCAACGCTTCGTGCTCCTAATTCCAAGGCTTCCAGAGGCCTGGTGAGGTTTCTCTGGTACTTAGAACTTTAAAGGAAGGGTTTTGTTTGTTTGAATTTTTTTATTTAGTTATGAAGGTTTAGGTTGTCTTTTTAATTGTGTATTTTTTGAAAAGGGGAACTCAGAGAGTTATTAATGTATTTTACTTTGTTGCTTACTTAGGCCTGGCAAGGGTTTCACCCCTGAGCTACGTCCCAGGGCTAACATGTTTTTAATTGTGTTCTTTTAAGTTTTGTTTCCATTTTTGGCTTATCTGTGTCTTGACTGTATATTCATGAATTGAATTTGTAGGTGATGGAGAGGTAATTGAACAAGTCATAAGCCTCCAGACCAATGACAACGGTGAGGGAAGCCTGGAGCCCAGCCTCCTGGATGGAATGATAAGGCAGTTGCAGCAGCAGCAGGATCAGAGGATGGGAGCAGATCAGGAGCCTGTGCCAGGTGGACTTGTGAATGGGGAAGAAACGCCGAGGAGAGGTACGAACCAGAACCCTGTGGGAGATAGGAGAGGTGGCTGTGTTGAAATTGAAGGGTGTATCAAGTTGTGGATTATGACAAATTTAGGGAGTATATTTTCTACAGTATAAATGGTGTTCTAAGGTAGGTTTGTTACTTGCTAAAATGATGTAACAAATGAAAAAATGATTTTCAAGTACTATGGGAGGGTTACTTTATTTAAAAGTAGAGTGTTTACAGAGCTGTAAATACTCTAAGTGGGTACACAAGAAAGTAGTTTTATTTTCATTACTGGGAATAGAAACCAGAGCTTTGTACATGCCAGGCAAGTGCTATACCACCGAGCTACATCCCTGACCCTTTTTTATATTTGGAGAAAAGGTCTCGTTAAGTTCCTCCGTCTGGGGCCGGAGGGTTAGCTCAGTGGTTCTGGCGCCTGCCTCACAAGCATAGGTCCTGAGTTCGATCCCCGGTAACCACATATAATGCTGGGCGTGGAGACACGCCCACCAACAATCAACACCGCATACCACAATGGCGGACGTGGTGGCTCACGCCTGTCATCCCAGCACTCTGGAGGCAGAGACGGGAGGATTGCTGAGTTCGCGGCGGCTTGCCTGGGCACCATAGTGAGCTCAGGGCCAGCCTGAACTACAAAGTGAGACCCTGTCTCAAAAGCAAAAAAAAAAAGTTCCTCCGTCTGACCTTAAGTTTGGGATCCTTTTAGTTCAACCACCTGAGTAGCTGGAATTATAGGTACATTATAGGTAAGCAAATTATAAGTAAACAAAGTGTTTTTAAAGGAAAACTATACTTGTAGCTTTCCCTTGCTTTTACATTTATAATTCTTAAAAAGTGAGTTGAGTAGAGACTAATTTTTCTTATTGAATCAGCATTTGAGAGTTAGTTGAAAGTAACTTATGATACTTTTTACCTTGATGTGTTATTCTGTATCTTTTTTTTTTTCTTTTTTTGAGACAGGGTCTCGCTTTGTAGTTCAGGCTGGCCCTGAGCTCACTATGGTGCCCAGGCAAGCTGCTGCGAACTCAGCAGTCCTCCTGTCTCTGCCTCCCGAGTGCTGGGATTACAGGCGTGAACCACCATGCCTGGCATTGTGGTATGCAGTGTTGATTGTTGGTGGGCGTGAGTCTCCATGCCCAGCATTATATGTGGTTACCGGATCGAACTCAGGACCTTGCGCTTGTGAGGCAGGTGCTGGAACCACTGAGCTAACCCTCCGGCCCTATTCTGTATCTTCAAAGAACATTGCTCATTCTCTTACATAACTGCAGTACAATGACTACATTGGACAGATTTTTCTTTTACTATCCTGCTTTCCTGTTTGTAGTTCTCATTTCACTTTTTTTTCTCACAGTGTTGTCCTTCATTGTTATGGCTTTTTACAAAAAATTCAGGATTAATAAAGCCTTACTTATTTCATTTAGATAATCTTTTTTTCTCTCTTTTTAAATTTGAAAAATTTTCCTTATAGTGCAGACACTTGGATAGGGTTCAGTGATGCTTCATGGTTTCCCCCTCACTGTAGTTGGGTCTGGTTATTTCCTCTGATTGGATTCAGGGTAATCAGTGTTGGCCAGCGTCCTGAATAGTGGGTACCATGTCCTTGGTGTGTTAGAGGAGGAAATGTGAGACACATCTGTGTCTTCTGTACCTTGCTTTTATACTTTGGCAGTATATTCTAGGAGTAACTCCACACCAATTCACATGGTTTTGTCTCTCCTTTTTTTTTTTTTTTTTTTTGAGACAGGGTCTTGCTTAGTAGTTCAGGCTGGCTCCGAGCTCGCTATGTAGCCCAGGCAAGCCTCGAACTCAGCAATCCTCCTGTCTCTGCTTCCTGAGTGCTGGGATTACAGGCATGAGCCACCACGCCCAGCTGTCTCTCCTTTTTTTATAGCTATGAGCATTTAGTTTGTTTCTTGTATTTTACTGTCATAAGAAATGTTGTGGTTAATAAAGTTGTGCATAGTTTCAGGTTTCTTTTTGAGGGTCTCGCTTTGTAGTTGAGGCTGGCCCTGAACTCACTATGTAGCCCAGGCAAGCCTGGATCTCAGCAATCCTCCTGCCTCTGCCTCCCGAGTGCTGGGATGACAGGCATGAGCCACCACGCCTGGCACTGTGGCGTGTGGTACTGATTGCTGTTGGGTGTAAGCCACCATGTCTGGTGTTGTCGTATGTGCTTATCAGGGATCGAACCAGGGACCTTGCACTTGCTTGGCAGGTGCCAGAGCCACTGAGCTAAATCTCTGGCCCATAGTTTCAGATTTTTGCAAAATAACACTATGACACAGGCAGTTAAATTTATTTTATTTTAAAATTTAATTTTATTTTATTTTGAGACAGGGTCTTGCTGTGTAGTTCAGGCTGGCTTTTGAACTTTTGGCAATCCTTATGCCTCAACCTCCTGAGTGCTTGCATTACAGGCGTGTACCATCATCCCTGGCTGGTAGTTAAATTTAGAATATTATTTGATTTTCCATTCAAAAAGAATTTCTTCAACATCAATATATTCTATTTTTCTATTTTTAGTTTTAATTTTTATTTTTTTTGAGACAGGGTTTTGCTTTGTAGTTTAGGCTGGCCCTGAGCTCACTATGTAGCCCAGGCAAGCCTCAAACTCAGCAATCCTCCTGCCTCTGCCTCTGGAGTGCTGGGAAGACAGGCTTGAGCCACCACACCTGGCTAGTTTTTAATTTTTGTGGGTGTTGGATACTGAACCCATGGCCTCCCTCACGTTCAGGTAGGTCCTCTAAGTCTGGTCTACCTCCCCAGCTCTGAACGTTCCTCTGGAATGCTTTGTTGGTAGGTAAAGCACAGTAGTGTGAAGTACAGACTGGTTCATTTGTGGTGGGGAGAGAAGAATGTGGCCGTGTTTGGTCCTGTGGCTGGGGAGCTGACACAGCCGGCTGGGACGTGATAGGCTGCCCTAAAAGAGGAGGAGATCCTTCTCTGTCTGTGGGCCGCACCACAGCAGGAACTCTTTCTCCCTGTGCTCTGAGCAGCTGAGCTCTTCCCTGGTAGACTGTGCTGCTTAATATTGTCTCCAGTGTCTGTGGCTTCCACCCTGGGCGAGTGGTCTCCCTGCCTGCACCTTGACAACAGCTCCTGGCTCAGAGCTTTGCTGTCACCCTCGTCACCTCTTCTCTCCCCTCACCCTGCTCTGTTCCAGGGCTGTTGTTCCATTTGTATGAAGTCCTAAACGCTGTGTTGGGAGCTGTTGTGGCTCAGTTTAACTCCTGAGAGTCCCAGTTAATGTTTTGTAACATTGTACAGCCACCTTGAATGGAGGCAGCTGTGTTCAATGCCAGTTTTCCAAAAACACTGTGTATGTGCAGACTTGAAAAAGGCATGGTTTTTGGGAGTGCAAAATATTTATTCTAGTAAAAGTTGAAATTGAAGTATTTATTCTAATAAATATACTAGATAAATTTTCTTTTTTTGTTTGTTTTATTTTGAGACGAGGTCGCGCTATGTAACCCAGACTGGTCTTGAACTCAAGGTAATCATTTTATCTCAACCTCCCAAGTGCTGGGATTATGGGTGTGCACCACCAACCATGCTCACCTCAAAATTGAGTTTTAACAGTCAGATGTTCAGTACTCTACTTTTTGATATCAGACAAGACGTATGGTTTTTTTTGATAGGTCCTTTTGCTTTTGACATGTGGGTGGAGTGTGTTTGTGTTAAGTATTAATTGGAGGTTAGTTTGGAATAATTTCTTGATCATTGTTTCCTAGGCTTTAGAAGAATAAGTTTAGACATCCAGTCCCCTCCAAATATCGGTTTGCGCCGTAGTGGACAAGTTGAAGGCGTCCGCCAGATGCACCAGAATGCTCCTCGGAGTCAGATGGCGACAGAACGGGACCTGCAGGCTTGGAAACGAAGGGTGGTTGTACCAGAGGTACCACGAGGCATATTTAGGTTTGTCTTAGGATATTTATTTATATTGTTGCTATCTGAAAATATATTCATGTAGTTACACGTCTTTCACATATGGAGCCTTGACTTATGAACTTAGTCCGTTTGAGAAGGTTGGCTGTAACTCAGGTTGGTCCATTGAGGGTCCCTCCTGTACATAGCAGATCTGTGTCCTCAGAGAGACCCTGGCCCAGGATTTCTCAGTGACCCCCCAGGAGAGGATGCCCTGTGAGGGTTACGTCTGTATCTGAGACCATTTGAAAGCACAAGTGGCTGGCATTTGGGTCATACTCAGACCTTCATTTATAAGTGAAAATTAAAATTCTGGTTGTAAGCCATGTCAGGCCAGTCAAAATTTGATGGTCCATTGTATTCCATTAGTTGTGTAAATAATCATATAAATATACTTCTAGCAGTGGGTGGGAATCTTTTTTTTTTTTGGAGACAGGGTCTCACTTTGTAGTT
>PVIC010057684.1:0-10593 GCA_004025085.1 Thryonomys swinderianus
TAATGAAACCTTTCCAAACTTTTGCCAGAGGGTTATCAAAGTGGTTGCTCTTAAGGTGAGTCATCCTGACACCCAGCAAGCCCTAACCTGAAAGCTAATCTATGAGGGCTGGCATAATGTTATCAAGAACCTTATTGACCCTATCAAGGACAAGACATTAGATGATTAGATTTTACAGACCAAAGATGTAAGCATCCCAGAACATACTAACCAGTCCTTAGCAGCAGTTATTACACAAGACTTTGCTGTTGCCACTCCTGTTGCCCACTGCCCTGCCTCTGGGACCACTATGCTGGGGCTATAACGAACCAGGCAATACCAAACAACAATGTCCAAATAACCACATTGAAGGGCAAGCGCACTCCAGTACTCCCTGTCCAAGCTGTCATGGCCGTGGGGAGAAAGGAACCCTCCTCCACTGTTGGTGGGATTGTAGACTTGTGCAACCATTGTGGAGATCCGTGTGGCGATTTCTCAGAAAACTAGGACTAGGGGTCCCATTTGACCCTGCTATCCCCCTGCTAGGAATATACCCAAAAGAATTTTAAAAATCATATTGGAGGCCAGGTGTGGTGGTTTACACCTGTAATCCCAGCACTCGGGAGGCAGAGACAGGAGGATTGCTGAGTTCGAGGCTTGCCTAGGCTACATAGTGAGCTCAGAGCCAGCCTGAACTACAAAGCGAGACCCAGTCTCAAAAAAAAAATCATATTGGAAAGACAGATGTACACCCTTGCTCATAGCAGCTCAGTTCGTGATAGCTCAGTCTTGGAAACAACCCAAATGTCCATCAACTGGAGACTGGATAAAGAAGATGTGTTTTTTTTTTATAAAATGGAATATTACTCTGCCAAAAAGAATGAAAAGATCAATCCATTTGGGTGCAAATGGAGACACCTGGAGGATATACTAATAAGTGAAATCAGTAGATCACAGATAGGCAAATTCTGGATCTTCGCTTTGACATGAACGCCTGTAGATGCAAATGACCTCTAGAAAGTATGACAGCTTTTATAGAGTGGGAAATTTCCATACGAAATTTGGTGTGGGAATGTAATGAGGGGAAGGAATAAATATGATACAGAAAGAAAATAAAAGAGTATGTATAAAGGGGGTGGGGAGGTGTGGGTGGGTAGGGATATGGGTAAAAATGAGAATTAACTTGTGTCATATACTGCTACAAATTCCCCAATGTTATATGTGATTGTGAGATGTATATAAATTTTACCAATAAAGAATTCAATAAAATGACATTTCGTTCATTTATGTTCAAATGGATATACCTGGAGAACACACTAATAAGTGAAATAAATAGATCACAGATACGCAAATACCATATCTTGTCTTTGGTATGAGAACCTATAGATGTAAATGAGTTCTAGAATGTACGATAATTTTTGTAAAATAGGAAATATTCAAAGGGAATTTGGTGTGGGAATGTAATGAGGTGAAAGAATAAATATGATTCAGAAAGAAAATGAAAGATCATGTATATAAGGGGTGGGGGGTTGTGGGGTAGGGACATGGGTAAAAATGAGAATTAACTTGCATCATATACTGGTACAAATTCCCCAATGTGTGTGATTGTGAGCTGTATATAAACTGTGCCACTAAAGAATTTTTTTTAAAAAGACACCTCTAACCAATTGGCTGCCATATATCAACCCTGTAAAATAATGTGGACAACCTCTATCGATATGTTTAAACTTCAGTCGACACTGTCCTGCCCCAGCAAAAGTTTTTAAATGTTTATTGATATCAGGACAGATAGAACCATATTTAGAAGAGTGGAAAATTTGCTCTGATTGGAAATTGGTCCCTGGACCCCTGTTACGGGGGTAGGTGGAACACAACCATCACTCACCACTGCCCAGCCAATCCCCTGGTTACATCCTGATGGTCAGGGAGGTACTTTCTGCCCTATTATATTATCAGATTTATGTAACAACTCACTGGGCAGAAATCAATTGAGAATATGGACGCAGTGATCACCACCAATGACAAGGTTTCTTTATGATGATATGTTAGATGAATGCTGTCACCCCCAATTCTAAGGGCCACTGTTCTTATGCTCCATCTACCCATCTGTTAAAATGGCATAATGATAATCCTGTTTGGGTAGATCAGTGGTCATTAACAAAACACAAATTGACAAAATTTCACAAATTGGTGAAAGAACAACTTCAACTTAAACATGCTGAACCATCTACCAGTTCCTGGAACATCTTGTGTTTGTAATTCCAAAAAAGCCCCCAGGCCAATACTGACTAATACATGACTTATGGGTCATTAATGCTACTATGAAAGATATGGGCAGCCCTCACATAGGACTGCCACTTCTCCCAGCTATTCCCACTGGCATGTTCCTTTGTGTAATTGACATGGAATATTGTTTCTTCTCCATTCCCCTTCATCCTAAAGATAAAGAGAGATTTGTCTTCTCCCTGCTAGTCATCATAATGGTGAGCCTATGCCTCAATACCATTGGTGAATTCTGGCCCAAGGTATGAAAAATAGCCCTGCTATTTGTCAAAAGGCTGTCATGCTGGCTCTGTCATCAGTCAAAATGGGGAAAACTACACAACTTTATAATTATATGGATGATATTTTTGATAGCCTGCTCTTTGGCAATGACTCCACCTTTCACCCCTCTTCTATTAAAGGAAACTTCCTGGCCTGGACAAACTACAACATGGATACTTTGATTTCCCCTACTTCAGTCTGCTTTCCTTACAGTGCTCCCAATCTTACCTCTCCATATCCTTGTGTATACCTACAGAGAAACTCTTGTATATCCCCCTCTCCTGTCAACGTATTCCCTTCTGTCAATGGAGTTATAGGTTGGGCTTTATTAAAGGATCAATGTTTCAATAAACATATGGTGACAATAACAACTTGCATCGAGCCATCTTTTCTCTCCAGTACTACTTGATATCTATATATTGGCAGGACTTCTCCAGTGATATGGATCCCCACCACACTCAGTGAAGACTGGCAAGATTCTCACTCCTTGTTCAACCTGATGCTTTACCCCAGATCTAAGAGAGACCTCAGACCCTCCCCCACTGCTGCAATCATCATCTCCCTAGTAGCTACCTTTTCTGCTGCTGCCACCACTTCAGTTACCCTCCACAAACAAGACACTATGTGAACTCATGCTAAATGTGGCCAGGATAAATGTCACTCAGACTGTAGATTTTATCAATTTAGGTAATATCTGGAATGACATCTGGACTGGATTTACCACCAGGTGGGCTAATCTAGGAGTCTGGATAAGATCCCTTGTACTAGGCTCCCCTTATGTGCTTACTGTCTTTGGTACTCTCACTATTAATAAAAAACAAACCCACCATAATGTGATGCTCTTGGCTGAGGTGATGGAGTCAAAGACAAAAGGGGGAAATGAAAAACTTCAAGCCTGGCTGGGCCAAGTGAGCCATACACACAACTCATAGCACACTATGAGAGCCCATATGGAAAATGAAGATCAAGCACACTCTCTCTCTCATGCATAGAGACTTACCTATAGCTGGTAGAATGACCCCTGCTCCCCCTTGGTCATGACTCCTTTGCTTGTACAAGAACTAACCATATTAGGTTCAACCAAACAGAGCTAACATTAGACCAGTCAGTCAGACATAACTACATTGTCTATGTACACTTGTAGCCATGGCCTCTCTCATTCCCTATATAAGTGTGTGTAACCCTCAATAAAAGCAGAAGTGTTCTCCAAAATCTCCCCAGAATTCACGTGGTGACTGCATATCACCCTCCCAGTCTGGGCTTCTGAACCCTGCACCACAGTGATCAACAACAACAGAATAGAAAAACAGGGCCAGTGGGTCAGCTCAGTGGTTCTAGCACCTGCCTCGCAAACGCAAGGTCCTGAGCTTAATCCCCGGTAACCACATACAATGCTGGGCATGGTGACTCACGCCCACCAGCAATCAATACCACATACCACAGTGCCAGGTGTGGTGGCTCACGCCTGTAATCCCAGCACTTGGGAGGCAGAGACAGGAGAATAGCAAAAACAATTATAGGCAACAAGGACGTGGCAGGGAGTATCACAATCCCCACCTTTGAACTATACTACAAAGCACTGTGATAAAAACAGCACGACACTGGCTAAGAAACAAATCCAAGGATCAGTGGACCAGATAAGAAGACCCAGAAAAAACCCCAGATATATTAGGCCACCTCATCTTTGACAAAGAAGCCAAACATCATCAATGGAGAGAAAATAGCTTCGTTAACAAATGGTGCTGGAAAAACTAGGTTACAACCTTCCAAAGATTAAAGCTGAGGGCCAGAGATTTAGCTCAGTGGACCCAATGCATGCCAGCAAGCACTAGGTCCTGGTTTGATCCCCAAGCACATACAGCAATACTGGGTGTGGTGACTCACACCACCAGCAATCAGCACCACATACTACAGTGCCAAGTGCAGTGGCTCACACCTGTAATCCCAGCACTTGGGAGGCAGAGTCAGGAGGATTGCTGAGTTTAAGGCTTGCCTGGGATACATGGTGAGCTCAGGGCCAGCCTGAACTACAAAGCGAGACCCTGTCTCAAAAAAAAAAAAGATTAAAGCTGAATGATTCTATATCTTTTACCATGCACTAAATTAAACTCAAAGTGGTGGGCCAGAGATTTAGCTCTGTGGTTCTTGAGCCTGCCTTGCAAGCACAAGGTCCTGAGTTTGATCCCATTAACCACACACAGTGTTGTGCATGGTGACCCACACCCACCAGCGATCAATACCACATACCACAGTGCAAGGAGTGGTGGCTCACACCTGTAATCCCAGCACTCAAGAGGCAGAGACAGGAGGATTG
This sequence comes from Thryonomys swinderianus, assembly GCA_004025085.1. Classification (NCBI taxonomy): domain Eukaryota; kingdom Metazoa; phylum Chordata; class Mammalia; order Rodentia; family Thryonomyidae; genus Thryonomys; species Thryonomys swinderianus. Next base: position 4,838 of record PVIC010057684.1, read on the forward strand.
CTGAGTTCAAGGTTTGCTTGGGCTACACAGTGAGCTCAGGGCCACCCTGAACTACAAAGTGAGACCCTGCCTCAAAAAAAAAATCAAAGTGGATTAGGACCTAAATGTTAAAACAGAAACACTAAACTTGCTGGATAGGTTAGATACAACACTTGGAGACATTGGCATAAGGAAAGATTTTATGAACAAAACCTCACCAGCATGGGAATTAGCAGAAAGACTCAACAACTAGGATTTCATCTTATTAAAAGATTCTGCACTGAAAGAGAAACCACCAACACAGCAAAAATACAAACTACCATTTGAGGGAACAATTTTACCACCTATTCCTCAGTAAAGGGCTACTATCTAGAATATTTAAAGAACTTTTTAAAAATCAGCCTCCCTAAATTCAGAGACCCAATTCAAAAATAGGATCTGCAATGAACATTTTTCAAATTTAAAAAAAAGTAAAGGCAGCAAGAAATTTATGAAAGGGCCTGAGAGTTAGCTCAGTGGTTCCGGCGCCTGCCTCACAAGCGCAAGGTCCTGAGTTCGATCCCCAGTGACCACATACAATGTTGGGCGTGGAGACTCATGCCCACCAGCAAACAATACCACATACCACAGTGCTGGGCGTGGTGGCTCACTCCTGTAATCCCAGCACTTGGGAGGCAGAGACAGGAGGATTACTGAGTTCAAGGCTTGCCTGGGCTATATAGTGAACTCAGAGCCAGCCTGAACTACAAAGCTAGACCCTGTCTCAAAAAAAAAAAAGAAAAGAAATTTATTAAAAAATTGATCAACATCATTGGTCATTTGAGAGATGCAGGTGAAAACAACACTGAGATTTCATCTCACTCCAGAAAGAATGACTGCTATCAAAAACTAACAAAAGATGCTGGTGGGCCTTGGAGGAGAAAAAGAACCTTTCTCCACTGTTGGTGGGAAAGTAGATTCATGTAATAACTGTGGAAATCAGTGGGGAGATTCCTCATAAAGCTAGAATTAAAGATACCAATTGACCCTGCTATTACTTAGTACTTATATACATGAAAGAATTAAAAGTATCATATCACAGTAACATATGTGACCCCATTTTTATAGAAACATAGCTTCTAATACCTAAATCTTAGAAACAGTGGCAATGCCTATCTCCAGTGTAAGAAGAATATGTTTTTTTTGTAACACAGAGTATCACTTATCCGTAAAGAATGATAAACTAGAGACATTTATACTTAAATGGATATACCTTGAAGACATATTCAGAAATGAAATAAACGTGAAACATGAGCAAATACCATATCATTTCTCTAGTATGAGAAACAGAAGGTGCAAATAAGGTCCAGAATGTATTATAGGTATTGTGAAATAAGAAGAAAATATTCAAAGGGAAATGGGACGAGGGGGAAGCAAAGAAGGGAAAGAAAAAATTTGTCAACATAAAAACAAAACTGGAATCAAAACTTATGTATTTGAGGAGTTGTAGGGAAGACAGGGAAAAAGGAAAACAGAATCAACATACATTATGTACAAGCACAAATCTTCAGGGTTCCATAGGATCATGATGGTAATCTAAAATCTACCAGTAAACTCAATAAAGGTAATTAATTAATTAATTAAAAATAAATACTGTAGAGAACTACCAGCAGAGAGTCCTCTGATAAAGGAATAATTCTATTATTTTGACTGTGCTGGTGTTATCAAACATCTGCATGTGAAAGATTTTCAAAAGCTACAGGAAAACATATACACTCAAACAAATGAACTCATTAAAGACATCACTGGTCATTCAAGAGATGCAAATGAAAACAGCACTGTTATTCCATCTCACTCCAGAAAGGATGGTTGCTATCCCAAAATCAACCAACAACAACTGGTCTGTGGCCTGTGAATACAAAGGAATGCTTCTCCACTGTTGGTGGGAATGTAGACTAGTGCAATCAATACCGAGATCAGTATGGAAGTCCTCAAAAAAACTAGGATTAGAAGTTTGACCCTGCTATTCCCCTGTTAGGTATATACAGTAAAGAATTAGTAGAATCATACCACAGTGGCATATATGCACACATGTTTATAGTAGCTCAGTTTGTGATAGCTAAATCTTAGAAACAACCCAAATGTCCATCAATTGGAGACTGTATAAAGTATTTTTTTCTAAAACAGTATTACACTGTCATAAAGAATGATAAATTGGAGTCATTTATACTCAAATGAACATGCCTTGAGGACATACTCATAAATGAAATAAATAGGTCACAGATGTGTAAACACCATATCTTTTCTCTAGTATGAGAACTGAAGGTGTAAATGAGTTCTAAAATTTATGATAAATATTGTAGAATAGTAAGAAAATATTCAAAGAGAAAAAGGAGAGTAGGGATAAGTAAAGAAGGGAAATTAAAAATTTGATGGTTAGGGAAGAGAAGGGGCACTGGTGCCATATTGGGATTGTGAAGAGGAATACAGGCTATTTTCCATTATGGTCGGGACTCCAGAGTTAGGTTAATGCTGTGTACCTGAACAAAGAGAGAAAGCTGCTTCTTGGATCCTTTCTTTCTCCAGTGCTTCTAAACTATCTCTTCAGTCCTTCTCCATTGCTGCTATCATCAAACCCATCTCTGGAGACTCAGGATTTAGAGAAGACAAGAATTTTTAAGCATGGAATCAGCCTTCTATCCATTAAAACTTCCATCCGAAAAACTTTTCTTGCCAAGATCACCAAAGACTTTTACATACAAATTCTTCGAAGTAGGAGAGCTGTGCGGACTCGGCTGCCCGGCACCATCCGTTTCTGGTGGACTGAAGACCACCAACAGGCCCACCATATCCTGGGAGCTGCGTGGACTTGGATGCAGGGCACCATCCATTTCTGGCGGACTGAAGACCGCCCACTGACCCACTGTACCCCAGGAGTGGCACAGACTCTGCTGCAGGACACCGTCTGTTTCTGGCGAACTGAAGGCCACCCACTGGCCCACTGTACCCTGGGAGCAGCAAAGACTCGGCTGCCGGGCACAATCCATTTCCGGCCCACTGTATCCCGGGAGCTGCACGGACTTGGCTGCAGGTCACCGTCTGTTTCTGGAAGACTGAAGCCTACCCACTGGCACACTGTATTCAGGAGCTGTGCAGTGAGGAGTCAGGTACGGACCAGCTGCACCAAGGACGGTTGAGGGCCTCCGTCCAGCCCCATCCCCAACCTGACCCAAGAGTTGTATTGCGAGGACCCAGGTCCTAGAGGAGCTGGAGGTATCTCCTGGATCCCTCCACAGAAGGCATGCGCCTGTAGCCACACTGAGACACCAGGCAAGATTTAAAAAAGGGGGGGAATCTAGCTTCTATTTTGCCATCAACTCCTAGATCCCTCTATTCAATTCTTGTCCCCACACCCTCTCCTATCTGCCTGTCAGAAGCAATACCCAGAAGTAAAAGATTCTTAGGCTGCCCTATTTCTTCTTCTGTACTATTATAAGAAGCTGTGCAAAGCCTCCAACGGTCTTACAGCATACAGTTGGTACTGTTTTATATATGCCCTTTTATCCTGTAGTACCCGCTGGCATATATGAGTTTCTAGGGTATAGGTGATCGTCCTAAATCTCCTAATCTTATTTCCCTTTCCTCCTGTCTCCCTACCTCCTTGATTCCCCAGTGACCTTTTATGCCCAAAGGGTTTGGGGGCTACATTTATGATCTGTATGTTATATACATATTGCTGATTAATTCTAAATTCTGGCATATAGACATAGAGGTAACTCATAAGCTCAAAGTCTCCACAATAGAATTTAACAAAACTTTTTTGTCTTATTTACTGTTTAATACTCATATTGGCATTTATTGTATCATGTTAACAAACATGATGTGATCGTTCTGCTCAAATACCTCCCATGTTGTGTCAGAAGTGAGAACTCTCAAGAGTCATTATAGATTCAAGTAGGACCACCCAGGAAAGTGCCACATCCAAAGGGCCCCAGATAATAGAAAGAGACCTGCCTGATGCCCTGTCATCAGGCAAAGAAGAGCATTAATAACAACAAAAGAGTAGAAATGAGAAAATACACAAAAACCAGACACAAGATCACCACCACAGGGAAAGTCAGACAAAAGGGAAATAGGGCAAACTGAAACTCAAACAACGGGACTCTTGGACATGGTAACTAAAGCAGATCTAGTAAAATGGAAAGCAGAACTCATATTTGAAATCAAAACAGGCATACTGTCCACAGTGAAAGGCATCATTAAAGAAGAGATCAGTGAGATGATAGAATCCAAGATAGCAGAAGCAATGGAACCTTTTAAACAGCTTCAAGCAGAGCTCCAGGGAATGATGGAGAATGAAAGCTTGCACAGTATGATGAATGAAGCAGAGAACCTTATCTCAGACCTAGAGGACAGCATAGCAGCCAATGAGCATGAAAGGTATAATCTATGGAAAAGAGCAAGGGACCATGAGAAATGAATTCAACAGCTTCTAGATGATTCAAAGAAAAATAATATAAGACTGATTGGAGTCACTGAGGAAGCAGGAGACAGTGTAAAAGACATAACAAAGCTATTGTCAGAGATAGCACCTGAAAACATCAGAGGAAAAGGTACAGACATACAGAAAAATGAGGCCGATTGGACTCCAAAACACCGTGACATAAAAATATCTACACCTAACGAGCAGCAGGTGGACCGGACCCAGCAGCTCTGGGCACCGCCGTGCCGTGTTTCCCGCGGACTGAGGAACCGGCTGCGGGCAGACCGGACCCAGCAGCTCCGGGCCTGCCGTGCCTTATTTCCAGCGGATTAGGAACGAGGGGCGGGCAGACCAGACCCAGCAGCTCCAGGCCCACCGTGCCGTGTTCCCAGTGGACTAGGGAATGAGCGGCGGGTGGACCATATGCAGCAGCTCCGGGCCCGCCCTGCCATGTTTCCCGCGGACTGGGGAACCCGCAGCGGATGGAAAGGACCCAGCAGTTCCGGGCCCGCCATGCCGTGTGTCCAGGGAACTGAGGAACCAGCGGCAGGCTGACTTGACCCAGCAGCTGTGGGACCCGCCATGCCCTGCTTTCCTTCAGACTGAGGGAAGAGCCGCGGGCGGACTGGACCCAGTGGATGCGGCCCCACCATGCCTTGCTTCCGGTGGAAGGAGGGAGCAGCATGTGGACCGGGCTGCAGGGTGCAGTCCATTTCCAGTAGACTGAAGGCCGCCCACCAGCCCACTATATCCCGGAGCTGTGCAGTGAGGAGTCAGACATAGAGGTAACTCATAAGCTCAAAGTATCCAGTATAGAATCTAACAAACGTTTTTATCTTATTTAGTGTGCTTAATACTGATATTGGCATTTATTGTATTATGGTAACAAACATGATGTGATTGTTCTGCTCAAATACCTACCATGATGTGTCAGGAGTGAGAACTCTCAAGGGTTATTACAGATTCAAGGAGGACCCCCCAGGAAAGTGCTGTTTCCAAAGGGCCCCAGATAATAGAAAGAGACCTGCAACAAACATTATCCTGTCATCAGTCAAAGAGGAGCATCAAAAACAATGAAAGAGTAGAAATGGGAAAATACACAAAAAAACAGACACTAAGATCACCACCACAGGGAAATTCAGAGAAAAGGGAAATAGGGCAAACTGAAACTCAAACACCAGGACTCTTGGAGATGGTAACTAAAGCAGATCTAGTAAAATGGAAAACAGAACTCATCTCTGAGATCAAAACAGAGATACTGTCCTCAGTGAAAGACTTCATTAAAGAAGAGATCAGTGAGATGATTGAATCCAAG